>BPLR01011527.1:0-214765 GCA_021605095.1 Caerostris extrusa | reverse complement strand
GTTACGTACTGTTGGAAACTGCTATATTCGTCAAAAATCTGAATCAGTATGTACTGAATAAAAACGTTTTAAAATATTAATGTTAATACTTTTTCCTTATTTATGCATAGATGGATTTCCTTTTTTTTTTTATTTATAAATTTTATATGTATATATAAACAATCAAATCGTTAAAATGATTAAAAATATTTCAAATAATATTTTTATGATATAACAAAAAATAGCTGCAAGATTCACTATATTAATAAATAATTGACTCTTTACCCTTTTGAAAAGTACATAAACTGAATTTCAATTAACAAAATAATAACATATTAAAAAAATGTAAAAATATATATATTTTTACTTTTGAGATGTGACAGGAGACAATGTTTTGCCTGATAAATGCAATTCTTCAATCCTCATTTCAAAAGACCTAATACTAAAAAATCAAAAACAATTTTCAATATCACAAGCAACAGTAATGACTAATCATAAAAATAACAATTATTACAAATATATCGCGCACAATCAAATAGAATAAAACTTAAAATACTTTTTTTAATTTGTAAAAAAACAATAAAAAGGAAATTATATAAAAGGTCAGATCAATTAACAAAGTTTGTTCTTAAATCTGATTAAAATAATAATTGCTTCTTATACTGCATTAATCACTTGTTATGAAAGAATTTTATATTGTGGAATAAGTAGACTTAACTTTTATGTTAGAAGAAAATGCCTACCCTATTAGTATACAATTTATTTTAATATTGTTGTTCCTAAAAAAAATAGTGCAAACACAAGGCTACATTAATTAATTATATCATACACACCAAATTTACACTAAAGTACTTTTTTTATTTTATTATTATTATCTTACAGCAGGCAGCTGAAAGGTCGAGATAACTGGTGAAACCTGTGTTGAATACTAGAAGAGTAAAAATAACAACAATATTTTTTTTACTGGAAACCATGATAAAAAAAGAATTCTTCAATAAAATAGATCTAAGCATTATGAAATTAAGAACAAAAGGAAAATGGGAAAAATTCAAGAGTTCAATTCTATTGATTTAAAAGGAAGCCTGAAAAAATAGATAATAATAATAATAACCCATGAAAACAATAATTTTTAAACATAAAATTGTCAAGATATTTTATTGATTTTTTAATATATTTTTGATATTGTGAATTTAAAAAAACAAAAACATTACAAAATAACTATTTGAAAATTTAGAAAAACATTATTCAAAATACAACTTTTTGGGGGTAATAATTTTTATGAAAGCAAAATTATAAAATGAAACTTGACAAATAAATTTTTAAGCCATTAAGTTTATTTTAATACAATTTTCAAATATAAGATTACCATAGTAAAATCATAGCTAATTTACTATAAAGACAACAGCTTTGCTTCAGAAAATTTTAAACAACATTAATTAATAATTAATAATATGATTTTTTGTACATAATTTACTTATGTTTGAAAATGCATGAAATTGATTGAAAAAAAAGACAAAATTTTAGACAAATTTATTATATATAAAATCTTGACATAACTGAAAATGTCACAAATAATGCTTAAAAATCCTTGATTAATTTTATTTTTAATTTTATAAAATTAGCTAATAGAAAATAAGCTAACTTACTTTTAGTACTGAATGGTGTTGACGGTCGACGTGATTCCATTTTCTTTATTTCAACTTTCGCTTCTTTGATGATTTTAACACTTCGTTTTTGATCCATTGGATGAGCATAAAATGGCAATAAAGAATTACACGAAAATGCGTCTGACATTTTTTTTTTTATTATTATTATTTTTTTTTTTTTTTTTTTGCGAAACAGCAGCCTTTGACAAAAATGAGTTGCATTCATTTATTTTCCGTTCATTAAATTCAATATTTGTACAACGAAAAACACTTACAAAATTAACTTGCTTTAAGAGAGAATATAATCATTTCCTGATTTTCGTAAATATTTTAAATGAATCGAGAAAAAGCAAAAACGCTAATCATTTATTCAAGTAGTACTTTTTGCTATTTTTCAAATCATAATAGCGGTAATGGTTTCCATGGTTACAAACGGTTACAAATATTAACTGTCATAAGACAAGTTAATAGTACACAACAATATCATGGTGATAAAGTCTTATTATGATAATCCTTAATGTAAATTATTAAATATTTTTACCTTGATAAAAATTTCTTGGAACAGTTAACATTTCAACAAAACCAAAGTTATATTTTTAAACTAATTCTAAGAAATTGGAGTTTTATAATGAGAAAAATCAAGACAAATGTAAATTGTTTCTCAATATTACTATTGAATTGATGAACAACATCCAGAAAAATTAATCCTAAAAAAATATCAGCAAGTTGACTCCCTGATGTTATTACCCCATAGCGTACCTTCGGTGCTGAATTTAGCGTACTAATTTCGGCAAATGACTTAGGTCAAAGTGCTCTACATTCTAAAAAAAAAAAAAAAAAAAAAAAACCATGCTTACTTGTATTTTAATACAATCATTAAACCTGAAAATACCATATATTCGATAAAGCTTGATTAAACAAGGAAAAATATTGTTGTACAAGATTAATTAAAAGATTTTTATTCAGCGGTATGAAACAAAGTTAAATATTCCTTTATAAAAATAATAATAAAAAAATGATTTAAAGATTGAACTAAATATCAACATCTTGTTAGTTCTTAAATATATTTTTAATATTCAAGAGTCTTAAAATTTAAGAAAGTTCATTTTAGAATAAATTCAATTATATGAGATAACTTTCAATGAATTATGTTTTTTGTACACAAAGTTATGTATGGAAAAATTTGAAATAATTTTTGAATATTAAATTAATAAATTCGGAATTGAAATTCAAAATGCTAATGCCAAATTAAATTAGTGAATTCATTAGATAGTATGCGACAAGGATTTTAAAAGTTTGAAATTATTTTTATATTTATAGATATGACCCAGGAAACAGAATATTGAGGATTTATAATTTTCATAAACACAAAGAATTATTTTTTTAATACTGATTCTTTTAAAATAAAAGAAATTAAGTTGGTAAACATCATAATAACAAAAAAATGCTGACAATCTTCTGTGTGGAATTAAGTTGACATATGTGAAAACCATATCCTTAAAAACGATATCAACGGGAATAAAAATGTATAATAACAATTAAAAGCAAAAACAATAAAAATAAATGATAACATTACAAAGAATAAAGTATCAAGATAATGCTTGGCACGACTTCTTATCAATCAAATACTTTTTCAAAACAAAAGAATGAATAATAAAAAGGATAAAAGATAAATGATATTATATTATAGATAAATGATATTATATTATAGATAAATGATAATATTTATTATTATTATTGACTTATCAATCAAATACTTTTTCAACAAAAGAATGAAATGATAAAAAGGATAAAAAGATAAATGATGTTATTTTTAATAAAGCAATGAATAACGTATTCCTAAATCTATTTTTTAGCATTTAGAACGGCTGGCTCCATCTAGTGGTGTAAGAAGAAGAAAAACCCAGGTTTTTATTAAAATGTAAGTAATAATAATTTTGATATTTTTGTATATATGCGTATTCCAGTGGCTGATGGCTCCTATTAATCTCGGTCCGTTTTAATATTAACGATTAATCTTGTCTTACTTGGTGGACATTCACCAATGGTATGCCAGTACCAATTTTTTTTCGTGATTATTGCTACTTTTCATATATAAAAGTAATGAACTTAGAGAAAAATAGAACTTCTAAGTGTTTACATACTTAAATTTTTGGAAGTACATAGAGACAGACTAATCTTTTAGCGTATTGGTTCTCAAATTATGGGCATACCTCTCAAGGTAGGAGGCCTGATTTAAAAGGGGCGGGATGAATTTCTTATGGATAAAAAAATAAAGCATCTTTTACGTTAACATGGAAGAACCTTTGGATGAACACAAATTTTAATTATCATGAATTTCAAATAGTAGATAATTAATCCTTAATTAATAAGAAATTTCCGATTTTGGTGTTCACTATAACAATGAAAACTAAAATTCTAGTTTGCCTCATAATATTTATGACAGCGTCTATTTTATTATCTGACTGTTAATAAATCTTAAACCAAAACTAAACATTTATTAATATTTTGTTTTTAACTAAATGGAAATTTTTGATTATTTATCAGTTCAAGAAAAACAAAATTGAGCTATTTCATTCATGATCCACGGCTTTTAATATTCAATTATTTTTGTAATAAGAAATTTAAAATGTCTCAGTTAATTAACGTTCCATTTTAAAACACATATTGGTTAATTTCTATTAATAAATATCATTTTCAGATTGATATTGTGAATATTTGAATACTGAATTAAAAAATGGTGCGATTCGTCTGGCTGAGGAAAAATTGTTAAAAAATATTCAGTCATGGCTCTGTGAGAGGAATTGTAAACGCTTGAATTTTCCTTTTATGAGAATGAGTTCGGAAAATTAATAGGTAAGAAGTTACATATCTGATTTTGGAGTTTTGTTTGAATATGTGGAATACCATATAAAATGAAGGAATATATACCTAAGTAGATGAATTTATTTATATTTTAATTTGTATTTATTGTAAATAATAAATTGTGAATTATTTTCTTCTTCAACAGTGAAGAAATGCGACTCTTCCTTAAGTTAAGTGCAATTTTCATTAAAAAATTGGAATTTTTCCCTCTTCAGAAATTTTTTTAATTAATCTTTTAAATTTACTAAGTAAAAATTATTTAGTGAAACGAATTATATGTCATGATAAACAATCACTGCCGAGGTGCGTGTTCATGTACTGTCCTTTCAAATATGACCCAATTTGCTTTTTTCATTATTTTATTTAGCACAACAACACTTGACAACAGACACGACTCATATACAAATCTATAAAAATCTATTTATAACATAATTTCCGAATCGGTTTTATATTGATCCCAAATGAGGTCTTGCCTCAGCCAATTCCAATTCCAATCCCAGCCCTCTTCCCAGCGGATAGGGAAGATACGCTCATGGTTTCCCTCGTGCAGGGGATTATCAAGTACCTGTGGCACGAGTTTCCACATATGATGTGCTTATATATATATTGGATATATAGATATCTTATTATTTTCTACATAACTTATTTGAAATTGACAAAATTATATTATCTGATATTTTTTTTTTCTCTCATCCATGTAACTTGTTCATAAGACTAGAAAATTCCTCGCACACAAAAAAAAGTAGCTTTGAAGATTTGAAAAGTTTTTAAATCAGCATTGGTTTTAAATCTTCTTGAAAGTTTTCAATCAACATTGATTTTAAATCTACTTGAAAATTTTAAATCTAATTTACTTCTGACATTGTTGGCTGTTGCCACAAATAAAAAAAATTTCATTTTACTAAAATAAATTTATTTTAAGTATTGTTATGTTAGAAACTAACAGAAAGTAACTACGTTATAATAAATATATATTCTAACTATGTTAAAATAAAAATGTAAAACCGATTTTTAAAACTAAATAATAGCAGCATTGTTTGCGAAAAATGCTATTGTTATTATAAGGAATAAACATATTCAACTAGACTAATAGGAAGTATAGTCAAGTGTATTTTTGTTCACTTTTATTATTCAAATAATTTTTCCTACAAAACTGTACAAGGACATTCTATTGCAATCCTGTATTTCATAAGAATCATAATTTCATATTTATTTTTTTATGTGTTGAGCTCGAGAAAAAAAGAGGAACAGGAATTGCGAAAGCAACACAAATCTATTTCTGTAAGTGACTATTGGGAACTCGTGCCAGAAGCAAAATATGTGCATCTAAAGAAAGCTGTTAGGTGTGTAATTCCGGTTTTTGGAAATAACTTAATACTGTAAATATTTGTGTTCCACATTAAATGAAGTTCCTAACAACGAAATGCCATTCATGGTTGACTAATCAGCATCTGATAGAATTGCATCTGAAGAAGTCAACGAATCCTACAATTGCTAGATGGTGTTTAGGATGAAAAGGAGAGAGGCACAACGTTCTTGTACGACATTTATTACTCAACTGAAAAACGATACATGACGAAAACACTTGACAAACAAAAGAGCGCCCTCTTACGGAGAACGAAATATTACATAAGGAATGTACATACGGTTACGGTCTGAACAGATGGAGCAACCTCATTCAAGAGTACGTGTTTGAAGTAAGTAACAGACCAGATAAAATATGTTTTATATATTACAGTCCGGGAGAAATTGTTAAAAAGATTTTTAGTCTGAATAATAGAGCCTTGTATTCTAATGTGACAGGAATAGGTATTAAGGTGATTAGTTAGTATTATAGAATTTTTGTTTAAATTAACTTTTATTAATTAAGTAATTTCTCAACAAAACTTTAAAAACATCCTATTGCAAAAACCTAAGAATCGCATTTACGTACATTTTTCTTATATTTGTTATTTAACAAAGTAAAATATTAAATTAGAAACTGAATCACAAAATAAGAAACAATTCCATTTTCATTTTGCGTTGTGTGTCAAATAGTGTAAAAATGAATAAATTATGTATCTATATATTCTTATTTTAAGTTTGTAACATAACAACATTTACATAGTATAATTTTTTTTTTTTATTTGGAAAACACCTGCTACTACACACAAAACGTTTTTTTTTTTTTTAAATCCAAAAGTGAAAAACGGAAAATTAGAAATTATCAAAAAGTCTTAAATACATTCTTCCTATAAAAACACAAACACTCGCAAAATGTTCTCTAAACTGCGTTGGCTAATTTGTTGTCAAATCCTAGACATTTGGGGGAAGGGTGTAGTTTGCCATTAGACCAATAGATGTAAACAAATTTGAATTACCTCAATTGCACCATAGGAATCCTCTTACTCTAATACCTTTTACCACAGCAATTTGAAAGCAGCACCTCCTAGAGTAGCATTTGAGAAACTCATATCCGTTTCCTCTCCATCTGCTGCCCAACGAAAGAATTTTCTTTCCTACTGTTGTTAACATAGACACGAGACCTTATGGTTTGGCTTCATTTGCTACGTTTCGAACCATGCTGTCTCAATTTCCAAACACAAGTGTACTATTGCACCAGGTTCTTCAACCCACAATAGATATTAAATATTTTTTAAAAGAATTTCAACTAACATAGTTGATACTATATACGATATAGATTGTATATTACAGCTAATACACATTCTAAGATGGAAATTACTGCAAAATACGAAAAGAAAAAAAAATTACAAAAAAAAAAAAACTAAGGTTGACAAAAATAAAAGGAAACTAAATCTAGGAAATTTGCTTTCGGATATTGCAACGCTTCCCCCATAAATTAAATAAAATGTTCACATATAATTTATATATAAATAAATTATTTAAGTTACAGGTCAATACACCCAGCATTCTTCTTTCTTCAATGGGGCAACAGCCCTTTGGTGGGGCCAAAGCCTACTGCCTACTGATAGATTCCGAAACATAAGGTATTGTTTTCTTTTTACGGGGAATGGTTGTCAGCTCTACACCCAACAGTCATATTAGACCATGGCCTACGGTTTAAGGTGGATTCCTTACCACTACAAGCATCTATGGCACCGCCGGGACTCAAACCCGAAATCTGTTGTACAGAGCGCCCGAGCGCTAGCCACTCTGCCGTCAGGTACGAATATAAAAACCAATGTTTGTGAAGTTGTCTCTGCAACATCAACGACAATGGATGTACTATATGATGTTTAAGTCATGAAAAACTCCACATCATTAATAAATGGTCAAAAATTATGAAAAAAAAGTAATTGCATAATTAATTAAAAAATCAGGAGCAGAACAACAGAAAAAAATAATAATAAATAAATAATAAATAAAAACAGATTTTTAATTAAAATCTAAAGTTAAATTAAAATGTAAAATATTTTAAAATAAAACAAGTGGCTTACAACTATTAAGAAAAAAATTAAACGTCTTCAGAGTTCTTATTAATGGTTGGTACTCATATTTAGCCTCTCAAAGGTTGGCTAAAAGAGCGAGTAAGGAAAGGTCCTATTAATAAAAATACTCTGCCAGTAAGATGCCCTAAATGTCTAGCCACTGAACTTGGGACATTTTGTACATACATTTGGACGTTTTGACAACAAATGTGGACGTTGTCTTGTAAAATAAGATTTCATAAATGCCTAGACACTGAACTCTGGACATTTTGGCAACAGATGATTAGACGTTGTCTTGTAAGATAAGATCTCCTAAATGCCTATCCATTGAACTTAAGACATTTTGGGTTTTACTCTTGGACATTTTGACAACAGATGTTTAATCGTTGTCTTGTTTTAATATAACGGCCGTAAAATGCTGAAAGAAATGAATATCATACATAAAGTTGGTGATAGTCGAATACAGCTTTTACAAAAACTTTCAAACTCTTTCACACGAGGAATTTTCAGTCCTCTTTTGTGCAGCAAATAAGATTCACCAATAATATATATCTATACATTACTACTATTATTATTATTATTATTAAAATAAAAAAAAAAAAGAGCTTTATGTGATTTTGTATGATTTCACTTGAAACTAGTTTCTCTTTAGTTACTGAGCAATGATTCGTAATAATGTAATGGTTTGGAATCCACCCTAAACTGTAGGTCAGGGTCTAATATGACTGTTGGGCGTAGGACTGACAACCCTACCCTGTAAAAAAAAGAAAGCATCTCTTGTCTCGAAATCTGGCAATAGCAAGACGGCCTTGGTCCACCATTGTGTGTTGTTGTGCTAATGAGTAGTGACTATACTACTCTTAAGAATCGTCTATCTAGTGGACAGGTAGACTGATCGACAATTAGCTAGCGTTCTGGTACCACAGGCTTCAGGTTCGAATCCTGGCATGGATGTCTGGGGGCATGGATGTCTGTTAGTAGTTCGGAATCCACGTTAAACTGTAGGTCCCGGTCTAATTAGCCCAAAGTGTATACAAAATCACCGTAGATGACAGAACAAACCAAACCAATTAGTTACCGAGTGTTCACTACAAATTATCCTGTAAATTTGAGAGACGACAGTAAAAAAAAAAAAAAGTTATGCGCACCCAACAATACAAGTATGCTTTTCTACTTTACTGGCAACACTCGTTTGCTCAACATAATGGGCGGCAAAATGGCCTTAAAGAGGCCTTTCAATAAAATCAGCCAACCAACCAGAAAATGACACATATTTCGAAGTAATGTATAAATTACTGTGCATTGTGGAAAATTCTAAATCATGATTTGAGGCTGTAAATTTTCTTCGTAGTCGTACAATTCTGTTGTTCTCCGCAAAAACGGGTTTATTGTTGCTGATGTCCAGATTTTCTTTCTTTTTTTCTTTCTTTAAATAAAAAAAAAACGTATCATCTCGTCGAAATAGATCTTTTTTTTACATTCATGAAATGAATTATTTCGCCTTACGTTTTTTTAAGGTCAATACTAATATATAATATATATAATTTCGTCCGATAAAAGTAAATGTGACAACAATTTCTTATGAATTATAATTTTTTTTTAAAAAATATTTGGAATGAGGGGCTTGATGGCCGAGTGGCTAGCGCTCCGGGTCACGGTACCACAGATTTCGGATTCGAATCCCGGCGGTGTCATGGATGTTTGTAGTGGTTCGAAATCCACTTTAAACCATAGATCTCGGTCTAATATGATAGTAGAGCATTGTAGGGGTAGTGATACTCGTGTCCGTATCCTATCTTTAAAAGCTACACGTGCCCTCTGGGTAGTGCTAAACGAGTAACAGCGGGTGCGGCCCTTGCTTATGGGATGAAGATTAACTGTCTCTTCATTGCCAGCTGCATTATAACAACAACATACATACACATATGCAATTTCATGTGATAAAAATAAAATGCTAAGCAACACTTTCATATTCATTTATTTTTATTTATTCATTTTTTTTTTTTATTACAAAATTCTTATATATTTTATTTATTCATTTTTATTACAAAAAATTTTATATATTTTATTTATTCATTTTTAATTACAAAATTTTTATCTATTTTATTTATTCATTTTTATTTATTTAAAAATCATTTTTATTCATTTATTCATTTTTTATTACAAAATTCTTATATATTTTATTTATTCATTTTTATTTACTTAAAAAAATCATTTTTATTCATTTATTCATTTTTTTTATTCATTTTTATTTACAAAATAGTTATTTATTTTTTATTTATTCCTTTTTATTTATTTAAAAATCATTTTTATTCATTTATTCATTTTTTTATTCATTTTTATTTACAAAATAGTTATTTATTTTTAATTTTTTATTTATTCATTTTTATTCTTTCATTCATTCATTTTATTTTTATATCATTTATTCATTTTTTTCCAAAAAATATTTTTAATGATCTACTGAAAATTAAAAAAACTGTTTTCTTATATCATAATAATTTTAAAATCTCCAAAATTAAATTTGATAGTAAATTACAACTGAACTATTTCAATTTATTAAAACAAACACATTTAAAAAGAAGAGGAAAAGACTCCTTAATAATTTATTTCTTATTAAGTAATGATATGTATAATGACATGCAATTCCATTCCCTTTTCCTTAAGGAAAACTATTACAGTTTCTTTTGCGAAAAAAATATATATATAAGTAAACTGACAAATCATGTGCTAGCCTATGACGAAAACAATTAGATTAGTCATGATTCAACTATTTCAGGAAACACATTATGTTAAAACCCCATAATTTCCCCACAGCAGTGTATTATTCACCTACTTATTTCACTAACGACTACAGGTAGTATCGATCATCAGTGGAATTACCATGACTAAGGTAAAAAAGAAATTACTTCTGTATAGATATGTTCTCTGGTTTTAGCCGCAAATGTTTCAGAGAAGAAAAATTAATGCAACTAAAGAAAAGTTAAATGTTATAAAGAAATTAATATATATATATATATATTAAATTAATATATATATATATATATATATATTAAAATTTTATAAAAAACAATAACTCATAAAACTAGTGAAGGAATTTTTATATGGGGCACAATTCATACTTACATTCATTTGTGCTCCAATATTAACATCTTTAATTTAACTGGCGCTCGGTACAACAGGTTTCGAATTCGAATACATATATATATATATATATATATTAAAAATTAATTTTAAATAAATAAAATAGATGAATTTCAACCAGTTTTGTAAATTAATTTTAATGTATTAATCAATAGCTGGATTTGCAAAATCCCCCTCTTCCGTATAAAAGGGGGAAAATGTATGTATGTGTAAATGTATTTAAAGATATAAAACGTTAATATATAACTAAATTATTTCTAAGTCCAAATGAGATGTATTGACAGATTGTTTTTTTGTTTTTTTTTTCCTTTTGCAACAAGAAAGTTAAAATTTGATTCCTTGTAATATGAGACCCAATAGCCAGATTGTAATTCCACTCAAATTGCTTAAAACATTTAGATCTTCGACAACCTTGTCCATTTAGATACCTTAAAATCTGAGATATAAGTAGTTATCGCAGAAGTCAATTCAATAAGAAATGATCACATACACTACATAAGTAATCATTTCTTATTTCATTGATACTTCCCATACACACATATGCCCGACCTCGTGGCTCAGTGGCAACGTATACAGCTGGTGACCATTAGGTTGAGGTTCAATCCGCTGGCGGATTTGTTGTAGATACTAGAGAGTTTTTTACTGTACTTTTAAAAGTACGGTATTTTTTCTGGCGCGCATGCTCATAGGAAACATTATTACAGATATGCATGCGCAATTTCCTATGAGCATACGCGCTAGGGAGAAACAAATAACGTATTTTTAAAGTACGGTATACAAAACTCTACTGTTTCAAAAACGAAAAGACGTGATGGTGCTTGTGATGTCCAGCATCTTGCCTCGTGAGTCGGATTACCTGGTAGGAGTTTTCCGAGTTTCCATACGATACGCAAAGGCGGTGGTAGTTCACCCTAAAAGTCCTTCCGAGTACTGCCGTCTTTGGAGCCAAGTCAGACTTCTACCCATGTGTGTTGCATCAAAACAGAAGCTCCCTTTTCCTTCCATCCATGACTATATTCATACGATGTCCGTTCCACGCTGCAGGATACTGAGGATTAGACACAACTACAAACACGCGCTTTTAGATGTGTGCGTGCAAAAATAAGCTATATTATTTTTTATGTTGCTATATGTTCAATAAATTAAATATTCTATTTGCCACTCCTTCTAAGAACTAAAAACGAAGAGAAGTAATTATTAAAACTTATAAACTTACTTTAATAATCAGGAAATTTATAAGGAATTCATTCAACTACAAATACTTATGTCAATTTAAAGAAGAGTCGTAATTAAGTCTTTTTAAAAAGTGAATTTTTATGTAATATTTGACACTTTTTTATTTATTTACTTATATGTCGAATGAATTCATAATATTTGCATTGAATATCTATTAAAATTTCCCATAAATTTAATATTGCATTGAATATCCATAAATTTCTCATAATTATCCCATACATTTTTTCCCTCTTCCTTTTTTTACAGCATTATTTTTTACCATTGATAAGCAAATAAATACAAATTAGTCTCTATCTAAATCGCCATAAAATAAACTTTGATCTACAAATAATCACCAAATCTAATGATTAATAGAAATTCAATTTTTTTTCCGTCAGGTGATTTTTCTGATTAGATGAATTAGCAAACACTCTGGTAAGGAAAAAAATAAAGATATTAAACATTTTCATCTACATGAACAAAATGAAAAAAATGATAAATCAAGCATCTTCCCAAAAAAACACATTTCATTGAGAAAACATTTCTTAAAAATGTTTGTTACAACTGACTTATTTGAAACGGAGACGCATAAACGAGAACCAATTAATTATTTTTTTCATTAGTTTTTTGAAAATCTATTATAAAAGTCTTGGAATTTAATTAAGATTTTTCTCATTAATTTTAGTCTGTAACTCTACTACCTCCTACCCACTGGCAAGAGCGTCCCCTGTCGCGTTCAGAAAAAATGGTCAGTAGGCCTTCAGACTCTCACCCAAGAGGAAGTACAGCGCAAACTGGCGCTGCCGCAGAGAAACATTTAGTTGATATACAGTCTCTCATCCCGAGAGGAAATATATTTAACGCAGTCCTGCGTATTAGTTGGTCTATAGACTCTCACCCGGAGAGAAAGTATCTTTTTCTATCCTGAGCGTACCAAGAATCTATAATTATCAATCTTTAAATGTGTTAAATATTGTATCTCTAATTCTGTGTGTATGGTGGTTGTGTGTGTGTCAATAAAGCTGTGAGTTCTCCAACCTGTGCCTCAAGTATCTCAACCCAACCATACCCAGTTACAGTCTGTTGTACTATCTGTACACTACAAGTTATATTTATAAAATACCTAAAAACTTAAATATTTCTTAATTTATTGTTCTTTAATAATTAGTTTTGCTCTGTTCTTTTTTACAAACTTTTTTTCTATTTTTACAATTTATTATTCTTCGATTTTTATGTATTTTACTAAGAAACATAAATTTAAAAAAATTTATAATTTTATTACTTTGATAAAATTAACGTATACAGCTGAATATGTTTTGAAATTGTTGAGCTGATTTTTTTATAAATTCTCACTTGAAATTTTATTCACGAAAATTTTTTCAAAAGTTAATGTGGCTGCATCGATTTAAATTACTACATTTTATCTTATTTAAAAGTTTGATTAACTTTAGAAAAGCATTTCTCCTTCGAAAATATAGAATTATCGTAGAGATATTAATAGTAGAAAAAAAAAATCGATCAGATACTAAAAGTTGATGCAAGTGCTTTTGAATATGAGGAAAAAATGCACACATATTAGCAAATAAATAAAAAAAAAAAAAAAAGCATCATTTTTGTGTCATGCAATGCGTGTAACACCTTTTGTGTTATTTCTTTCAAAACTATAATTCTACTTTGAAAGAATTGTTATATGGAAATATAATAGAACAGGTGTTAAAACTTAATATTTATCTACTAACAGTGAAATCATAGACAAACATATCAAAACATTTTCTTTTTTGCACGCATAAACATTTTAAATGGTGAAAATAGCTCAAATTGCCATAATTCAATACACTACAATCACGCAATACATGCTTTGAATTTCTATAATCTTTTTATTAGATTTTTTTTTAAGCAAAACGGAAAAAAATTATTGAAATAGTTACAAAAATAAGTAAAATAATTAACAATAGTAACTAAAATAACTAAATACTACCTAAACTTAAAATAACTAACAGTAGTAATTAAAATAACTAAATAGTACCTAAAATTAAAATAATTAACAATAATAATTAAACTAAATAGTAACCAAAATTAAAATAATTGACAATAGTAACTAAAAAAACTAAATAGTAACTAAAATAACTAAATAGTAACTAAAATTAAAATAACTAACAATAGTAACTAAGATAACTAAATAGTAACAATTAAAATAACTAACAATAATAACTAAAATAATTATTAACTAAAATAACTAAAATGTTTTAATGCTTGTAATTCTTATGTATAAACAATGTATAAACAATATCACTTTAATAAGTAAACATATGATCTTTACCTTATAAATAAAATAATTTTTATTTTTTATTTTTTGATGCAATTTATCTAATAATATTCTTTTTTTTTTTTTTCTGTTTTATATTATTATTATCATGTGTGAACATGATGTTGTCCTTGGTTAAGGGCCCGTGACGTTATCTGAAAAAGAAGGTCAAAGAAAATAAAACCCCATTGCAAATTTGGCGGAAAATAGTTTGGACTCCCTAACTCTTGAAATGTTTCATGAATAGCGTTAGTCTTAAGGAATTTCCTGGAGAATTTGGTTTTTGATTGAAGTGTTTTGTAGTATGGTTTTGAATCACGTTTCATGTTTCGGTTTGGGATTTTAAACAATAGTATTTGCAATGGCTATAAGTACTGTAGTGCGTTGAACAATTCCTTCTTTTTTGAAGTTTCATATTTATCACTTTTGGCATTTTCCCATGCCTATTGAGCTGTATAGTGCTTCTAATTGCACTTGGAATACTTCATTCTTCATTTATTCCTAGAATTTTTAAACTTTGATACATTCTTTGGGTAGGAGCTTGAATGGCTAGCGCTCGGTACCACAGGTTTCGTGTTCGAGTCCCGGTGGTGCCATGGGTGTTTGTAGTGGTTCGAAATCCACTTTAAACCGTAGGTCCCAGTTTGTTTAGCCCAAAGTGTGCACAAGAAGACCGTAGAGCGACAAACCATAGAATGCTCTTTTTGGGTATTGTGTGTGATAACGTTTCTTATAGAATTTGGAATACGTTTAATAGTTACTGTGAAATTTTCTTCGTCTAAGTTTTATTTTTTGTACTTTCGCGTAATTTAAAATTTTAATTACTAAAATTTAAAATAACTTTTGTTAATTGCCGTTAAAACCCCAACGAAAATAACTTTATTAAGCACTCTCTGAGTGAATCCGTCCGGTGGTGGTCCGGATATTTTCTTTTTAATTTATCTTAACAGTTTTTTGTCATTTAATTTGATGTTTAATGTACGTGAATCAGCTTCTTTGTTTTTGTTTTTGCTACTTTTTGAGGGCATTCACTATGAAAGACATCAAAATTTACGTACAACGAATGCTATTTGAATGGCTTTGTTATAGGAATTGAATTGTGTTTCTGAAAAGACCTTTTACATTGCATTTTTGATTTTTTTATACGAGCGTGTTCCAATATCTTCTGTGGTATTTATACATATCAAACCAATGAATCTCAAATGACACACACGCATATTGATTTATATTATAAGCAAACATTCCTCGGTGTAAAAATGTTTTGTAAAAGCAGAATTAATGCGAATTGTTATGCAACAAAAGGTGTGAAAGAAACAGGAAAACGCAGGAAAAATGCAGAACACGAAATGTTGCATGTTATACGAATGTTACAGAAAGTAGAAAAATAAACATAACATAATTATAAAAGCTGCTTAGTAGGAAAACTTTTTGCTTTTTTTTTCACTATATATAAACGATACCATTTAAAAAGTAAAAATTTCTAAATCTTTCTGTTACAAATGAATTCCTGCAGTAGAATTTTTTTATATCTGTTTGACTTGTGTACTGTTTGCTGTTGCCCATTCAGCAGATATAGGCACTGGTGCCTTGAATACGATGAAATGGGAGAATGTTTTAAAGTGATCACTTGTTTTATGGGTTTGTATATATCTCAGTTTTAATAATTTTAAATAAAAGATATTTTACTCTAGTAAAAGAATATACATTTTTCGAGCAAATATTTGTTGAGTGAAAAAAAAAAAATGAATAAGATTCTGCCACATATTTTTTCCTCTTTATTTAATGTTATTTAATAATATATCAACTTATAATAATATATTTAACTTTACTCCATCCCACACTTCAACCATGTAGGGTGATATATAACCCCATCGCCTACCTGTTAAGAAATTGAGGATGGCAAATAAAATTAAAAATATATATTTAATTATATTATAAAATTTCACAAACACAATAAAATAATAATAAATAATAATCAAAAATCAAATACAGTAGAACCTCTTTAAATCGAACCTCGATAAGTCGAAAACTACCACAACTCGAAAAAAATTTTTTGTTCCTCCTTTCAAGCCCCAAAACATCCATTACTCGAAATTTCAGCCCTTTATATGTCGAAATAATTAGTGAATCCCCACAAGCCATTTTGGTATATATTTTCCCTCCGTAACTCGAAAAAAAATTGGACCTCTGCCTCTCGAACATTAGCAATGTTTGATTTTACAACCTTTTTTACAACTCGAACATTTGAAACTAATTACCTCTATAGCTCGAAGAAAAATAAGTTGCCGACTTTAAGGATTTGCCGACAATGCACGTCATTGTTTCTTAGAAAACAATGTATGAGTATATAGTAAATAGAATAACCAATTTTAAGAAATAGCAACTCGGAAGAAAAAGAATTTTCTACTCTTTATAGCTTAGATAATGCTATACAGATAGAGAACGATCGAATTGACTAAAGCAAAAAAAAATAAACAAATAAATAATAATAATGATAACTGACTTTTTAATACATAATATTTTTAATTTTAAGGTTCTTTCGGAATTATTATTGTAGTACACAATATAACTTTTAAGTTGCAAATAAACATGTTTATTACCTCTGTAACTTGAAAGTTTATTTATTTTACCTCTAACTCAAAATTAGTTAGAAAGAATCTAAACCTCTACAAGTCGAATATTTCTTACAAAAATCCGCGTAAGTCGAAATCCTCCATAAGTCGAAAACTCTATAACGCGAATTATTTGGCGTCTCCTTGCAGTTCGACTTGTAAAGGTTCTACTGTAATAATAAATTTATTTATTATGAAATAAAAATTGTAAATAAATCAAATAATAATAATCAATAAAATAAAAAATCAATGTTATAAGAAAACGATGTAGTCAACTTAATCATATATAAACAATAGATTGATAGAACAGTTGCATTATAAAATGCAACAAATTTAAAGTAGATCCTATGAAAAGCTAAATTTAAGGGGAGGTGGAATTACGTGGGAGAAAAAAATACAATTTACATTTAAAGTATTTGAAAAGGATAGAAGGAAAATAAGACAGTTTGCCATCTTTCCTTTTTATCAAATCCGATATTTCAAAATTTTAATTATATTTGGTTTGTCACTCTATGAACATATTGTGTACACGAGGGCTAAACAGACCTGAACCTACAGTTTAAAGTGGATTCCGAACCACTAACAAACATTCATGCCACCGCCAGGATTCGAACCTGGAGCCCATGGTGCCAAAGGCCTGAGCGGTAGCCAATTTCCCATCAGGCCCATTAAATACATTTGGAGCAGATTTATCTCATTTTGTGTGACAATATTTGCTAAAATCTGACGACAACAATTGATACCATTTCTTTGTGATGTGCTACCATTTTTTTCCTGAAAGAATTATGTGAACTATCACTGTCTGGCAGATTCCGAAACAGGAGATGTTTCCTTTTTACGAGGTTGGTTGTCAGCCCTACTCCCAACGGTCATATTAAAACAGAGACTTACAGTTTAAAGTGTATTTCGAACTACTATAAACAGCCGTGGCACCGCCGGACTCTAACTCAAAAACCTGTGACACCGAACTCTAGTCACCATACAAAATCAACACACCCCTTTAATCTCAAATTTGACGCAGAAGTAGTTTAAGCATCAATACTAAAACTTATTAAAATATATTAGTTTATTTAGGAAATATAGTTACATGAAGTTTTTTTTTTTTTTAATTATTTTAAAATTCATTTTATCAAAATTTGATGCTTTAAATTGACATAGCATCTTTCCCTATTAATCTAGAGAGATGAAAAAGTCTTATTAAACATTTTGTAGATGTGCTAACTTTTCTTATGATGTGCTACATTGTAGGATTTTGCAAAAAGGTTGAATTTAAAATCTACATTTTAAATTGCAAAAGACATCTTCAAAAATTTTCAAAAAATTACTGAAAAAAAAAAAGAAGTTTGCTTTTAACATTTAAGGATTCATTTCAATAGTCAGGGTTAGTGCCTTTTACGGAGAATGGCATAAAGTTATTGCTTAGTATTTTATATTGAAGCCTTGTTTTACACTAATAGTGAATAATTTATTTTTGTTTGTTTGTCAGACAATTGTTTTAGTTTAAATCAGCATCATTAAATTATTTTTAACTCATCTTTGATTATAATAACACATTCTCCAACAATCCATCCAAGGTTAAGTGTAACATTCTCTTCATTATTCTATTCCATTCTATTTATTCACTATTGTTATGATAAGTATGTAGGAATTCTTTACCTGTCATGATACATATCTTGTTTATTAGTATTATTATCATGTATTATATTTTACCAAGAATTATTACTATTACAGGAGAGGAGGGCTTTGATATGACCAGGAAATGCTATGACTGGCTGGATGCTCAGGTATTGTTTTAATACCTAACTACATGATAATTAACATGAATTCATTGAAATTGGTGATTGTTCTACTGATTTCAAATATTTTCGTCAAGACAGTGCTCTTATCCCATTCTTTTGTAATATATTAAGAGCAATAATGAGTAATGGGGCTTGATGGCAAAGTGACCTTGAGCGGTCAGTACCACAGGCTTCGAGCTCAAATCCCAGTGGTACCATGGATGCCTGTAGGGGTTCGAAATCCCCTTAAATCGTAGGTCCCGCCCGGTCTAATATGACTGTTAGGTCTAGGGCTGATAACCCTACCTCATAAAAAGGAAACAACAACATCTCATGTCTCGGCATCAGCCAGATGGCTTTGGCCATGGGGTTGTCGGCCCATTGAAGAAGAATGAGTAATACACAGTATGAAAAATAAATTCTTTTTTTTCCCAGACAAGAAAACTTAAAGTAGGATATAAGGAGAATATTCTTGGCACAAGCCTTCTCTTTTTCAGTAAGAATCTCGTATTCCTTTATTTTCGTAGCAAAATCCAATACGACCGAAAATTTTTTTTTTAATAACGAAAGAGGAAGTGAGGAAGTAACTGTGACAAGATTTATAACGATTCTTTTCAACATAAATTTCAAAGATCAACTTTGAATTCAACATCAGATATTGATGTTCGGTGGCATCAGTATTCCTACAATTTTTCAAAGGGAATCAGTCTCACAGAGATAATGAAGGAGATTTTACAAACCCAAACTCACGAACTTCTAAATCCATGTTCGAATATTTCTTTTCAGTCACTTTCCCCTTAAAGCTGGATTTTCACCAGATACCAAAATCTCATCATGTCTCAAAACCTCATCCAATCAGAAGCATGAAAAGGGGAGGAGAACCTACATCTGATTGGCTAGTGCAAATTTTATTATCTGATGGAAGTCCAGCTATAATTGAAATATAGAAATGAACTCAAGGAGCAACGTAAATACCATTTGAAAATTTGAAGAGAATTTATGAATTCTAAAAAATGTTTTTTTTTTGTTTTGTTGTTGTTATTTTAAATTACTACAATTGTAATCTTTAAAAATAATGTTGCTGTATGATTTCATAACAGGAATTTCTTCTTCAATGAGGCAGCAGCCTCATCGTGGGCCAAACGCCTTCTGCCTATTTTCAGATTCCGGAAATGAGATGTTTACTTTTAAAGGGTTGGGTTATTAGCCCTGCGCCTAACGCTCTACAGTCACATTAGACAGGGACTTACAATTTAAAGTGGATTCCAAACCACTACAAACATTCATGGCACCGAAACCTGGGCCATTCATCTTCGAACCCAGTAGACAAAGCGCTAGTCGCTCGGCCATGAGGCCCCATAACAGGAGCATATATATATATATATATATATATATATATATCGTTGTTTATATTTTTATAAATAAAGTTATATCATATATATATAACTTACAACTAGCTTTAATAAAGTTATATCATTTAGCTTTAACTAATTTGTTTTTTTGGGGGAAGTTATTTTTAAAAAGCCTATAGTAAAATTTTTGTTTAATTTTGATCCTGTATATTTGTCTGAACTGTATGACAAGAAAAAGATAAAACATATTGAAATGAAACTTAATAATTTAAGGGGTATATAAAAAGCATTTTTTTATAAAAATTTAATTATTTTATATCAGGTGGCTAAGCCAAATTATCTTGCGGGCCACTTTGGAAAGGCATCATAGTTCCGCGGGCCGCATATAAAATTATATATATCTCCATATTAGGTTTAGGCCCACCATAAACCTCTTTGGGAGTGAAAATTGAAGCATTATGATTTATTATTTTTGTGTTTACTATTATTCTTTACACGTAAACATAGATAATATAATAATAATGATATTAAGTGCACATTGTAAAAGTAATACATAACATTAAAAAGAAATATAAAAAAATATGTAAATATAAAGGAAATAAAAAAATAGGAAATCATTAAAAAATATTTATTTTACTAGTGCGATATTTGTTTCTCCACTCTTTCCCTTAGCTTTTGCAAATCGATCTCAATTTGGGTATTTGCACATCGTAATGGGTGTTACAGGTTAGCGTCCGTTATGTTTGAGCGTGTTTTGTGTTTGGTCAATTTCATTTCGGAAAAAAAGGAAAAAAAAAAAAAAAACGATTCGCAAGTATAAGTTGAACTAAAAGCGCCAACAACTTTTTGATCCAGATTTCCCAAATTGGAAAATTTCTTGAGTTCATCACTGGCATCACATTCATTAACGCACATCATGAGTTCGCAGAATATAATTTAATTATTCTGCTAACTCATAACTGTAAATTCATAAATAAAACAGGTAATTTCTGTCTTATATTCGAAAGAATATTATTTTAAAATCAAAGTTAATTTTTCTCATCATTTCGACAATTAATTTTTGAATATATGGAGACACACATAATGTATTTTTTTAATACATTGGTTTTCACTACTTTGGCCATTATAAAATAAATATATTTTGTAAAAATGTGAAAAATCTCACGGGTCCGGTACAATGTTCAAGGGGGCCTCGGGTTGGCTACCCTGTTTTATATCCATAAATTGTGAATAGCAAACATAAAATTTTATTTCTTTGTAGGATAGGGAAGAAGGTAAGGAAGTAATCCTGATAGCCGCTGAGATAGCAAATGTATCCTTTACAAAAGATATCCTGGACGAACAAAGAGCAGAATATTGTTCTTACTCAGAAGAAGAAAAGGTATTCATAAAACTATTTCTCTCAAATGCTTTAATGGGTGATTTTTAAAGTAAGAAGATGAGTAATCCTTATCTTACGACACATTTTATTAGTATATATTTATATATATATTTGTGCGTGCTAATCCATATAAAACTGTCATTGCCAAAGAAGATGGCTGATCCTCATCATACGGAAACATTACATAAGTTATTATTATTATTATTATTGTTGTTGTTTTTTTGATAAATTATTCAAATCTCTTTTACTGAGTGGGATATAGAAGAAGCTTTCCTGAATATGAGAAAAAATATTTTTAGTTTATAGTAATTTTTTTTTTTTAAAAACGATTAGTTTTTCTTTTTGATAATTTTGAAGACTTTTCTTTCTTTTTACTTTTGAGGCACTCTCATATGAGCCAGTACTAGCCAAAATTTTTAAGAAGTCATTTTTTATTCTACCAAACCATATTCAAAATTCTTCTTCAATGGCACAACAGTCCCGTGATGGGCCAAGGCCGTCTGCCTACTGGCAGATTCCGAAAAAAGGGAGATGTTTTCTTTTACGGGGGGTAGAATGGTCAGCCCTATGCCCAAAGCTCTACAGTCATATTAGACAAGGACCTACGTTTAGCATCCATGGCATCGCCAGGAGTCAAACCAGAAACCTGTGGCACCGACCGCTAGTCACTCGACAATCAGACCCCATATTTAAAATTAAGTTTAGAAAATGCAATGTCCTTTTATATAACACAGTTTAAAAAAATTATATGTCGGAAAAAATCGTTTTGGATCAACGTAGCGTTTTCGATTGATTGACATTGATGTTGTATTAGATTAAAACGAAGGTCCTTGGCCGCGTAGCCACCTCTAGCTCTCTCATTGCTAAATGTTTTAATAAAGCGGTTTCATGCCCTTTGAGTTAAAAAAGAATTTAAAGTTAAGTAAATGCAGTTTTTTTAATATAATTATAATTATAATGTTACTGTTATAATGTAATTCTAATGTTAATTTAATTAATTAAAATTATAATTATAATTTAATATTTAACTTTAATTAGAAACAAAAATTTGAAAAAGAATTAAAAAACAAAAGAAAAAAAAAGTGAAAGAAAATTAAAAGAAAAAGATTTAAACAGATTATAGATGTTTGATGAAAACAGTTGCATATAATCAAAAAAATAAAACAGAAATTTGGAATTAATTTAAAATATATAGAACAGTACGAGGTTCTTTACAATTTTTTTGGGAAAAATATCTTAATAGTAATTTTTTAGGGCATTTAAAACTGTATTATTGATGCCTCACATATTTTTATAAAATTTAGTAGAAATTTTATGAACAAATTGTCTTAACTTGGAATCGAGACAGCACGTCTAATTACCCATTACGAAAGCACCAGGGTGGTTTTTGTCAACATTTTAAGTGTTTGATCTCAAACACTTAAAATGTTGACACTTAACACTTTGCATGGTTTCAAAATTAGTACATGCAATAAAATGCCAAACTAGGCTTGCATAAGCTAATACTGGAAGAAGATAAAGAGAGCTATATTAGTATTTTAAGATAAGAGGTAAAGCTGAGTTTCTACTGATTGAAGGATAGAGTATTCTAAATTTAGTATTAAATTTATTTCTAAGATTTTAAATACACAATTTATAGTTAAGTTTACTATTAAGAATAATTCCAAAGTACTTAAGTTTATTTAGACCAGGTGTCATATTATTATTGCAGATTTTAATATTAGGATGGGGTTATAGGTTTTTGTGAGTGAAAAGAGCTGCTTCAGTCTTGTCTACATTTAATTTTACTTAAAGTTAATGAACCATTTTGCAAATTTTTCTTGATGGTGCAAATTTTTAGACCTTGATTTAAAATTACAGCGTCGTCGGCATACATACTAATTTTGATATTGTTATTTTGCAAATATCATTGATAAAGATATTAAAGAGGAAAGAGCCTAGAATAGCTCCATGGGCATGAATATCACTAATTGAAGGAATCAGTATTCTATACTGCCTCAACAAAGTGTCTGTCTGACAGATGGTTAGGATTACTTGAATTGAATAAGGAGAAATTGTAAGTAATTAGTTTGTAAATCAATCCAGTAACCCAGACACTATCAAAAGTCCTTTGCCACATCAAGAAAAATTGCAGCAGTTTCATATTTTCAGGAAAATTTTCCAGCAACAGTTTTGTCAGATCGTAGAGCTGATGAGTTGTAGAAAGTTCTTCAGTAAATCCAAATTGCTGTGGGATGAGAAGATTCTTTGATCTGATTCACTTTTAAGGAAATTCAGGATGGCATCTTCAATTTATTTACTAATAGAAGAAAGTAAAGGAAATTGACCTGCGATTAATAGAAATAGGATCCTTTCTAGGTTTAATTTTTGCACCATTTTATAACTCGCTTAAAAATAATATTTTTCATTCCGTTTCACTTTTGCTCCGTTAAATGCAAAAATATATTTTTTTCCCATTCAGTCAAGTGGAAAACTGTTTGGTCCTTAATGGATTAACAGTAATAACAGTGAATCAAATTTGATGGAGCTTATTTTTGAAAGAAATATGAGACTCTTATGAGTTAACTTCTATTACCAGCCATCATTGGTATTCAAGTAAATAGATCTGAATGTGGAAGCGGAAAAAGAGTCACATGAGAATTATGCAATCGATTAAAATTGGGCAATTAAAAACTTTAAAGCACGAATCACACGGACTTATTTTGTTAATTTTGTTTGTTTGAAACAAACAGACTTAGTTAAATAAACAATAAGAATGATAAACTTTCCCAGACTATGACCTTCGACAGACTTGTGTGTAGTATTGGTTAATACCGTAAAATCACCACACATATGTCTCAACAGAATTCGAAATATTCCAGAAACTTGTGATATGGAGAGACTTCACACATTAAATAAATAAGCGAAACAATTAATGAAATAATAATATAGTTTAATTCAGATTGTTAAAGGAATTAAATGCAACAAAGTTACCTGAGAACATGCTATAATAGTTAAGTGAAATATTACAGAAAAAATGTGATAAAATAATGAAATGCACCTTAAGTTTATTTATTCTTGTGTTTATGAGAAGCCCGAAGTGTCCTAGCATTTCCTCAATGTTTAGGCATATATTTGAAAGACAAACTTTCATTTTCTAGTCAATACATTGAAGATTTCCTCTCTTTTTACAATTCATTTTGGTGAGGGTAGAAAACCCCCAATTCACATAAATAAGACATTTAAAATTGTTTTTTTTTAAATTGCGCCGTGTACTGGGTCGTATTTACCATGTCACTATGAGTAGCCCAAAATGAGCTGCACCGACGAACGCTGTTACTTATTGAGCACTACACAGGGGGCACGTGCAGCTTGAAGATATGCTACGGACGCGAATAACACTATCCCCACAACGCTCTACGATTCTATTAGATCGGGACCTAAGGTTTAAAGTGGATTCCCAACCACTACAAACATCCATGACACCGCCGGGACTCGAATCCCAAACCTGTGGCATCAAACGCCAGAGCTCTAGTCACTCGGTCATCAGGCCTTGTTTTTATGGCCTAAGATGTATTTAAAATCTTAGTAAAGCCGTAATCGTAGTAAGCTTTTCTAGATATTGACACGCATTCTTCTTTTATAAGAATTCAAAAGATTTCAAGAGACAATTCATGATGTTTCCTCATTCCATTTACAATTCATGATAATCCTCAATTCACCATCAGTGGATATAACTATTAGTTCTTCGTCAGTTAATATTAAATGATCAAGATTACAACTTACAGACGGAAGAAGTCTCAGAGGCTGCACAGAAACTTTTTTTCAGCAGTGAAAATCACAAAGACACTAACACTTTTAATAGATAACCATGGAAATGACAGCTTCTGGTTTCTCGGAAATAATTTTTGGTGCATTATCGCTGTTTGGCACTATTTACGTGAATAAAAGGAGAAAAAAAAAAAAACCATAAGAAAAGTTAGTTGTTTATAATGAATGCTGTCTTTGAACGGGAAAATTGACAAGAAACAGAATAACTATATTTGGATACATATTACAGGAATACCACAGGGCACACTTGAAAATCTTCTATTAAGGCGCACTGTGGTATGTAGTGGCACCCTTTGAGAACCACTGTCATAGACTTTCTAACACTTCAAATTTTTAAATGTTATTTAAACTTCAATTTAATCAAAATTAAATAGTATTTAACATAAATTTATTTTACTTTTTATGTATTTTATATTTAATATCAGTTAACTTCAGTGCTACATTTGTGTGTACGTGGTAAATATTTCCAGTTACTTTTTCAGTTAGCTAAAAATAAGGATTCAATTGATGCTTTATTTTTCAGCAAATAATGTATAAGGAAATAACTGGACCATTGGTGGACAAGTTTGCGGTAAGTGCTATTAAGAAATTAGCTATTATTTATAAAATTGCAGAAATAATATTAATTGGCAAATGGAAATATATTAGAGAACAAACAGTTTAAGCGAGATTCTTTTAATAAACAAGCGCATAAACCCACAGTGGCTCATTTACACAAAATAAAACATTTTTTTCAATTTTGGTAAAATTTATTAAGAAAAATATCGGTGCAGAATTAAAGGATTCAGATTTTAAATAATTCGCCTTAAATAATATAAATTGACTAAATAAAGCCATCATTCTCATTCTAGAATTATGAACATTTTTTTTTTTTCACCTTTAATTCGTTAGCATTTATATTTAATAATATAATAATGTTAGCTTGAAAAAAAAAAAAAAAGTTCAGATAATGTAAATTTTCTATTTTATTATTATTATTATTATTTTTTTACAATAACTTATCTAATGGTGCTAGTCAGTTTTTTGAGATTGCGTGTCATGGTAACATGAAACCCTGATGGCAGTAAAAAAAATTACTATTTAATAATAATAAAAAAAGAAATCGTCATTGGCGCAACAGCCCCATTGTGGATCAAGGTCGTTTGTCTATTGGCAGATTACGAGACGAGTGATGTTTTTCTTTTTATGGAGGAGGATTATCGGCATCACGCTCATCAGCCATATTAGACAGTACGTACGGTTTAAAGTGAATTCCGAACCACTACAAACATCCATGGCACCACCGGGACTGGAACCCAAACCTGCGACATCGAACGCTAATCACTCGATCATCAAGCCCCAATATTTTTTTCCCAATGCAGCTGGCAAACAGACATGGACGTCTTGGATGCTTTAAGGCAAACGTTGCACAGACGTTACTCACTTTGCATTACCCAGGGGGCGCTGTAATTTGAAGATGCGGACGCGGAGTAACAATGCCTCCAACGCTCTACGATCCTATTAGGACCGGGACCTATGGTTTAAAGTGGATTCCGAACCACTACAAACATCCATGGCACCGCCGGGACTCGAACCCGAAACCTGTGGTACCGAGCGCTAGCCACTCGGCCATTCAGGCCCCCAAGCCCCAATAATAAAAAATGCATAATAAAATTTTTGTCATATTTTTTGGTTGCGCGTCAGAAAAAAAGGAAAAATCTGAACTTCCAATTGTTAACGTGTTTAAGTTATGCTAAAACATGCACACATAGCACAACCATTTTTAATTATCTATATAAGATTGTTCAAAAAATAAAGGACATATGCTTACGTAGTAAAATCG
This sequence comes from Caerostris extrusa, assembly GCA_021605095.1. Classification (NCBI taxonomy): domain Eukaryota; kingdom Metazoa; phylum Arthropoda; class Arachnida; order Araneae; family Araneidae; genus Caerostris; species Caerostris extrusa. Next base: position 187,431 of record BPLR01011527.1, on the reverse strand, counting down.
CCGAATAGGGCCTTCGAGATATGGCGTTAAAAAATCTTTACGCCAAAATACGCCAAGTAATGGACTGCGCTTGCAAATAAAACGAATTGCAAACAGTACAAGAAACCCGAGTTACCACATCTGATGAGTTAGCACCCAATTGGTGCCACAAAATGTCGCCAAATTCCAACGACTCCAATTTTGCGATTTGGCCGCTGATGCAAGCAATATAAAGCAAATCTCAAGTAATAAACGCATGCAAAATGCTCATAAAGCCAGTGCATCGGGAAAGTATATGTACATCTAAACCTTTTTTTATACAACTGATAACATTTCAAAAAATTACGCATAAAAATAACTACGTGAGAATTCCCAAAGAATATTATTCACTTGGTTCATGATGAGTAAAATAATTCTATAAATTACAAGCTCTTCTAAATTTAAAACCTTCTTTAAATCAAAGATTTTCAGATTTGTTTGAAGCTTACATTTAGGATTGATCGTCTAAAACGCATCGTTTTTGATATTCTAACACATATAAAACGAGATTTATATATATATATATATATATATATTACACCTTCATATCATACTTATATTCATTTATAACATTTGTTTTTAAATTATTTCACATTTGTGACATTTATCTTTTAATTATGAATTAGAAATATATCTTTCTTCATGTTATCGTATGAAAAGTTAGAGCTTATAAAATGAATTTAAAAAAATGTTTGAAGAATCAGATAGTTGCATTTGATGTATCATATTTTGCTGTTAAAGAAATACCATTTTTTTTCCAGAAAATATTTAAAGATCAATAGAAATAAATCTCAAAGCCAAATCAAGACGGCAGATATTGTAAATTAATTGAATATTTTTATGTCAATTACATTAAATTAACTTTTAAGCCTAAGAAAAATTTATGAATAAGCTATTGCTACGAATTTGAAACTGACATATAATATACACAGTCCAGTCACATTAATGTGACCGCCTGTCAAAAGCCATAATATACACTCTTGTATATTCTGGCTTTAAGTGGAGTGTGGTATTAAGTGGAATTCTTTATATACACTCCACTGCAATGTTCTGCCACCTGCCTTTTGTGATGGGTTATTTCACGTTGACGTCGAAAGTAGGGGGTGGTCATATTCATGTGACTGGACTGTGTATGTTTCAATTTCTAACACAAATACTGACTATTGTAATTTTTTTTTCCAAATGATATCTAAAATTCTTAAGAAGTTAATGTCTTCATTTCTAATGTATTTATTTTAAATTGTAAATTTAATTTATTTTTATTTTTCATTAATTCACTGAACGTCCGCGGGGAAACATGTTACGGACTCCTAATTGTACCCGAGTAGCTTAACTTGACTTATTTCTTTTATTTAACTTAATAACGTAAATTTTTTTTTAATCTAAATTCCCGATGTAATTTCAATAATGTAAATTTAACTATATGAATGATTATGTGGAGGTTTTCGGGGTATATTTACCCCATTGGTACTGAAACAGGTACTTCCGTTTCCGTTATAATATATACCCTTGAATTCGCATATGAATTTGAAAAGTAATGATAACCATGTACTTATAAGAATCCCCTCCCCAAAAAAATCCAGAATAGTATAGATTTTGGTTATGTAGCTTCAATTTTTATTATTTTTCATATCTTTATTTATAATATACTACTTGTCGAACTAATAATGAATTTTTTTTTTTTTTTCAGTCTATGTGTAGTTCATACAAAACAAGAAAACAATGCAGTCACTTCGAAAATTTTCTAGTAAGTCAAAACAAATTTATACAATAACAAAAATATTTATTCTTAATAATCTTCCAAATGCATTAATGGATCACATGCCTTTTTTTTTTTTTTTTTAAGATACTAAATTCCATTCAATTTTTATCTATGCTATTTATGTAGTATTGCAGATATGCAAGAACCTCAAAATTCTGATAAAATATTTAAAAAAAAAAAAAAAAAATTTTTTATAGATAATTCCAAATCAGTTAAATTATAAAAATTATCTTACAACATTTTAAATTCCAGTATATGACATGCAGTTTATTAATGAATTGTATGTAAAAAGTGATTATCACCAGTTTACAGCAGAAACAAAATGTAACATCTGTGATGGTTTATATTTTTACATTGATTTGTTGAATAAGAATTATTGAACATAAACAGACAGCTATTAAGCTTCAATCAATGTTAAATTATATTTTGATATGGTCGAGGCAGACTTAGTCCAATAACTATGCAATTACAAAGTGATCTGCATGTTATGAACCATCTCTAGTAGGATGATATGGACTTAGTAACCTAGCGTTTTAAATTAAATCAGGAACAAATTTTAGATTGCCCCTAAATGTAACCAATCCAATGTTTAACTATCTTGTGACCCAATGCTGTTTCTAAAATAACAAAATTGACAGGACATGCAGAAAAATGGCTTGACTCTTGGCCAAGTGGCTAATATGCAGGAGAGTCAGATGGCCATATCCACTGGTGGCATTGCTATAGTCACCTTTCAAAAACGAGACGACTTGATGGTGTTTGACAATATAAGTAATAGCATCTTACTTCAATAGTTGGACTGCCTGGCTTTTATTCATTGATAATTCATATTCGTTTTAGCAGTTCTAATATGAGGTTTTGTTGAAATGTATACAAATTAACTGTCAAAAATTGCAAAAATATAAGACATATACATATATTTAATTGAATGAAAATAAGGTATTTGGATAGTATTTCCTTTTAGATAGTTATGTTCTTCAAGCTAATAATTTAATTTAAGAAATATTTTGAATTACTATATAATAAATTAAAACAATGATTTGTATTGAGTAGGGAAAACACAAACACAGCTAAATATGGATGGATTATTAAGTTTCAAATTCTAAAATTAGAGTTTATAAAATTAAAATATTCACAGAATTGAAATAATTTAAATTTGCTTCTCCTCAGATTTTGATATTGAAATAAAATTTTTCACTCACATTTTATATCTTCATGGTTATAAAAAATATACCTTAAGCTTAAGATTTTTATTAGATTAATAATAAGATACTGTGTTAGCAAATGCTACAATAGACAGATGAATAATTTATCTAATGTTTATAACATACAAAAGTTCAAAATATTTTGAAAATTTAAAAGCAGATAAAAAAAAAGTATCCATTCATTAGAAGCCATTATTGCAGATTAGATTTATCGAGGATACACTATGGGATGTTAGATATGCGATTATACATAGTTTGGCTACAGCAATTTTAAATATATATCCCCAGGAACAATACTATTTCTTCAAACTAAGAATATTTTAATCTACAAATTTACTATAGATTTTGGTTAACATTGTTTTAATTTTTACATATGATATTTGCATAATTGTAATTATAAAAACTAGATGTTTAAGGAAAAAAAATGTGCTTGTAATTTTTTTTAACAGCATCCTTTCTTACATAAATTTTTTTTTTTCCTTTTTATTGTAGATTTATTACAGTAACCTCTCTTTAATCTGGTACATTTGGGAAAATGGCCATACTAGATTATCAAGCGTCAATATAGTTTTAAGGGGAACATTCAAAGATATAGCATGCTAGATATTTAAACGATTAAGACATATTCATATTTAATGCATTTAATATATATATGTACACATTAAACATGCACATGTTTAATGACATAGATGCCAACACTTGGGAATGGAAATTAAGGGAACTTTTGAAAATTAAGTGAATAGATGTCATAAAAAAATTACTGTATGGATTTTGGTATAGAGAACTTTTAAGTTAAAAGGGATTTTACAAAATAAGCATATCTGCACTAAAAATAAATAATTATAAGAAATAAAATTAAAAAATAGCTTTGGCCCTCAATACAAATATTAGCATTTCTTTCAGTGAAAACTATTTACAATAGACAATTTCTCGAACAAAATTATTGAAAAATAATTAAAATACATCTTTTATTATTTATAGTTATCATTGTTCTTGAATAAGTGAAATATATGAATAAGTTGATCATAACTACCATGTTTTGATACAGAACATGTAAAAGCATAAAAATAAATATAAAAGAGTGGTAATATAGTTGATTTTTTTTTTTTTTTTTTTAATCTCTACAATTTAACAATTTGATAAAATGAATATAAAATAAAAGAAGTTATGCTAATCTTTTTAGAACCCAATCATATTTTGAAGTTTATTTTAATTTATCATTTTTCTATCACATAATTACAAAATTGTGTATTAGTCATTTTAAAGTTTAACTAAAAATCAAAATTACTTTGTTTCTTCTTACATCTTATTATTGAGTTGGCATTAAGGTAAACATTTTCCCCACATTTGCATTGAGGGCTGGGATAGCAATGCTCTTTGCATAGCTTCATTATATGACATTTGACAATTTCAATTAAAATCTTATATAAATTCAATAAAAAAAAAAATCCAGTTCAAATCTTTTCTTTTAAATTTTTTTAGTATCTTGGAAGTTTAGTTTTGTATTAATAAAAAGATAAATAAGTAGCTGATTTACCCCTTTGTAAGAACTCTTTGCTAAGATCTTCTTCAAAGCACTTTTAAATGTTAGAACATTTTATGAGCATCTAATTTTCACGGCTTAAAAAAAAAAATGTTGGATAATGAAACTCTATAATGTTTTCTGTTTTTCTTCACGAGACTGAAGATTCTTTCACATTCAGCATTTGGATATGAAATTACTAGCAAAAAAGAATGGCAGTAATCTACTTCTCATTCTTACTTAACCTATTTAAACACTTCCTAGACAACCACCTTACCTCCACATCTTTTAAAAATGTTTTGAATTTCACTACCTATTTTTCTTAAATGTCTTTTTTAGTTTTTAATTTCTTTTTTAGGTTTTTTTTTTATGTAATAGAAAATACTCTTTTAAAAATATCATCAATGTCAACAGGTAAGGAAGTAATTCCTTTACTTATTACTAAATGAATTAAATGGCAAGTACATCCCATTATAAAAATACTTTCATTCTGTTCCAACAGAACAGTTGCTACACCATTTTTTTCTCCCAATCAACATATTTGCATTACCACATCCAAACGCAATGTAATTAGCAAATGGAATTTTATTTAGCTCTAATGCATTTATAACTAATTGCCCTATATTTCTTTGCCTTTAAAAGGTGTGAGAGATAGTGAACTTGCTTGCAATTTCTTTAGTGTTGTAATAAAAATATGCAACAACCAGGCAAAATATTTTGTTGTCATTGCTCCCATCTGTTCCAATAAAATTCACAGATTTAGACTCATTAGCTATTAATTTCATAATGGCTGGTGTTTTAATTCTACCTGCACCATAATGCTGTGATGTTTTGCATTTTAGAAACATTTTCTTTAAAAGAGGAATTATATGATCAGCACTAACTATAGGCAAGCTATGCTTGACTATAAAAAGCGAATAAACAGGCATTTAGCTTAAATAGTGTTGTTATCTTCAACACTAGTGCTAAATAAAGCATGATTTTTTTTTTTTTTTAACTTTTACTTACCATATTTGACTGATATTTAGTGGACTTGGCAGAGTAATATCTCCTCAGCCACCATGTGCTATATTGATGTCGGTACCTCAATCCATACAAAAAGCAAAGGGAAGTATCTTTCATATAATTAGGGCATTTGGTAGAAACGGCCAACATTCCAGAGTTGGCATGTATATAATGACTTCATTATTTAGTCAAAATGAAAGAAACATTGTGTCACCATTTAGTGGTCTTCAACAAACACTTTAATTCACACAAAAGTGAAGGATTGATTGGTGCCGGATTATAAAATGAACCAAACTATCTTACGCCTGATTAGAGAGAGAGGTTACAATATTTAGTTGTTATTTCTAATAATAAATTAACCAACTGATGTCAATCAGCAATATTTTTTCTCATTGCATTATAATATTGCATATGTTTGCACATAGATTTAAATGTAAAACTAACTAAACCTAAATAAATATACACCAACCTTTTACTTTATATATCAATTGTCGATAGAAATATTTTCTACCATTTTTAGTCAATAATCAATTGAAACATTTAAAATTTATTACTTTTAGGATTGTGGATTAACATTGATGGAGAAAATGTCAGCGGAGAAGAAATGTGTGATATCTGAATTCAAGAAATAAGTGTGAATGAATAAATCTTGAAATGAGTAGTCTAAATTCATAGTTTTTGAATAAATTTTCAAACACAGAAAAAAAAAAAAAAAAAAAAAAATCAGTCAACATAATACACAGTGTAAAGACACACACAAAAAAAAGTATGAGATTTTAATAGAAACTATAAGCTCCATTTATTTTGTTTATGGCATAATATACAGCAATTATAAAAATACAAAAATATTGACTTACAGAACTTATTTTAATTTCTTGTTTTCAAACTATTTCTAGAATTTATTTAAATATTGCAATTAACATTTTCATTGCAAATTTAAAGCAAAAATGCAATAACTACACTTTTTGTCATGGAACATTTAAAGATTAAATTCTTATAATTGGCATTTTTTAATGCTTATTATTTTATTACGGCAAACAAATTTTTCAAGTTTAAATTTAATTGAAAATACAATTAAAATAAAATTTGAGATTCTCCTTAATTATTACAAACTAAATTAATATAAGATAAACATATAAAGAATTAAAAAAGCAGCTAATGAATTTTGATATACCTACAACATGCTATAACATAAGAGATATTATTTGAGTAAAAAAGCAATTTTGGCACTCGAGTTAACAGTATTACACTAAGATTTTATAATTATTTCAATAAAAAAATGCTCATTTCTTTCACATCATAAAAATAAACATTTTAAGCATAATAAAAAAATTATGGCAATCACTAAAATTTTAATAAAAAAATTTTTGACATATGAGACCTTTTATAACATTAAAAAAAAAAAAAAAAAAAAAAAAGACAACACAGTAATATACCATGAATAAAGTTAAAAAAAAATAATAAAAAATATGATTTGGCGAAAAATAATAAAATACTCTCTTGTATAGTCCCATCACCATTTCAATGCATTTTGTTTTGTTAGATATAGCTTTGAATGAATTTATTAATGTTCGACAACTGATGCCAGAAGAGCCATCCTAACATATAAGCCATTGAGAGCCTGACGGAAATAAACAGCTCGTGGATCAGAGTCAAAATCAGGACTATGAAAGAAAAACATGAAATTAATAGCATAAAAGGGAAATTTAATTTTTAAAAATACAACTAATAATTTTATTGGTTTTTTTAAAGATAATATCAAACGATTCTATAATATTATAACTAAATATGCCTTTAGAATTTTAATCAATTTGTAAACCAAATTTATTATTAATATATTAAATATGAATTAATAAAAATTCTACACTTTTTACATATTATTACATGACTTAATAAAAATTTACTAAATAACATGTTTTGTGACTTCTATTAAATGAAAAAAAAAAAAAAAAATGAAAGGAAATAGGATGAATAATAATAAAAAAAAGGCATGTGTTCATTATCTGATAAGAACTTTTGATAAAATAATTAGCACTCTAAATTAATCATCACTTCTTACTTGAATCTATGTAGTTACTAAACAAATATTTTTTTAATTACCAACACAAATATTGAAATTTTATTTTAAAAAATGGCATACACAAAATTGTAAAAGTTAGCATTTTTATTATAAATAAAACATGAAACAATAACCAATAAATACAACTGAAAAATTAAATATACGACTTAAAAACTGGGGGAAAAACTTCTTTGTCTGCATATATCCAATTTTTTTTTTTTTTTTTTTTTTTTTTTTTTATCTTATGTAACAATTTTTTTAAATATTATCAAATGTGTATATATATATATTACTTTAATGAAGTAATATATATATATATATATACACACATACACGTATATTTTACAATATTGCTTACCTTATTTCATCTACTCGCGGAAGAGGATGCATAACTATCATTCGTTTTTTAGCATTTGTCATCAATACTGGTGTAATAATATACTGTCCTTTAACCTGCAAATAAATTTTAAATTAAAAATTCATGCAAAAATAAAAATAAAAATAAAAAATCTTGAAATTTCCTAGTAATATATATATTTAAATATACCTTCTCATATTTTTCTTCACTTTCAAATCTTTCTTTCTGAATTCGAGTCATATACAAAACATCAGTTTGTGGTAAAATATCTTCCAGGTTAGAGTACTCTTCCTAAAATAATTCATGGAAAAAGTCAGACAAAGAATTACAAAAATAGTATATATATTAACACCAACATGTAATAGAATCTTAAATGCATTTAAAAAATGATACTGAAAAATATTTAAATATGAATGAAACTTAACTACATTTTTAATAAACATTACAAAAGCTATTAAATTGTCGAAAACAAAAGAAAATGGATACATTTATACTGAACAAATGAAGCAAAAATTTAAAAAAATTGATACTTACTTGATGTATTCCTTTTGATTGAATAAATTCTTTTACAGTATCTGGTATTTTTAGTTGTGGAGGAGATACATAACGTAGACGAACATCGTAGTTTGTTAATAAGCGAGCTAATGAATGTACTGTACGTCCATGTTTCAGATCACCAACAAATGTAATCTATAAATAAAAATTTAAAAATAAAGAAAGAAAAATGAGTTTAGACTAAAATTTTAGATCCAAGTCAAATAGAGAGATAAATTTCAATTATAGCTTACCTAAATTATTAGATCCAAATATTAGGTTGAACAGTATTTTTGTCCCTCCTGGGGACACACACACGATGATTTACAAAATGTGATGTTTATAAACATTTCAGAATTAACATGACATTAATTATATAAAACGTTTATCTGACTGAAGCACGATAGGTTCTCAATTGGTTTTTTTATAGTATATTATTATATCAAACTAAAGTATGAAATTAGATAAATTTACATTTGATATTAGGAATTTCTTGTCCTATTGTATATCTTTTCACATTTTAACTGTAATGGATGTTTCTTTCGATTAGAATTCTTTGAACTAAGTTGGTTTGTTTGTCATGATTTTGACTATCAAATGATATTAAGCACATAAATTAAAGACACCAGAAAAAAAAAAAATGTATGTGGTTTTACAATAACATTGAGCATGCTTTAATAGTAAACTACTTATAACTTCAGAATTAACATGACATTAATTATAAAAATCTTTATCTGACAGAAGCATTTTTTATAGGTTCTCAATTGGTTCTTATAGTATATTAATCATATCTAACTATATAATGAAATTAGATAAATTCACATTTGATATTAAGAATTTCTTGTCTATTGTATAATAAAGATAAGGCATGACCATGTTAAATAAAGACATAAGAACTAATATATTATCAAAATCAAATTAATCACTATTAGAATTGCAAAAGTTTTTTTTTTTTTAAATAAAATTATTAAATATATAATTTAGGAAGTATTACATAGAAAAATCTGAAACATAAAAATTTAAGGGAAATTTTTGCTTCATTTAAAGTAGTTCATGTGATAATAAACTGAAGGCCACTTCACAAATTTATCAAGTGAAATAATTTTAAAAATTCAATGAAAAAAATTGCAATAAACAGAAACAGGCATTTATTTTCAAATATAAATTCGTTGACATTGAACATCTTGTAAATATTAACTAAAACAAAAGACTAGATGAAGTACATGTTCAAAGAATTCTTTTTGAATAATAACAAATCATGACTATAAACAATATATTAGTATTGCTAAATCCAAGAAAACTCTACAACATGTGACAGTATTTATGCATAAATGGGAGAATGAAAATGAAGTGAAGGAAAAGTTTAATCAGGTCGATGAATAGGCACTTTAGGAATGAATTCAATTAGAAGTACATATTCCATCATATTGTTAGTGTCACACCACTGCTTATTAAGTCGCCAATGCAATCCTAATTTATGATAGAGATGTGAATTTTCCCATTCAAGTACTTTTATTAAAGAGTGTCTAGTTTTTCTACTTAAACAAATAACAGGCCACAGAGAACAACCTAGAGTACAGCAACAACACAAACAACCACAAAAAAGCCACTTTACATTGACAGGTAAATTCTTCCGGAGAATTAAATTCACTCTCGTTATAGTTGACTTGAATTCTTCTGGTGCCACTCTTCCAGTCAGAGCCGATGGAAATTCCGAAACAAAGCGATTGCTCAATCCAAACACAGTCATATTACCTGCACCACGAATTACTATAGGCTCTATGGTGCAATCATCTGGATAACGTTCTTCGTCTACTTCTTCGTATATTGCATCAAATACTGAAGCCATTTTTGAATTGATGAAAATCAATTACTTAAATTCCTTTCACAAATTTTTTGAATACATCGAAATGAGAAACTTCATATAAAATACATTCCTTTGTTCTTCCCAAACTACACATTGTGATAGCAGTAGCAAACAGCATCAAACACAAACCTCGAGTTCTTATTTTTAACGATCCATGTTGCTAGATCACGCACTACGGCTACACATGATTCGTCAAATATTTCGATTAGTTTTTGCCAGTTGCTTCTGCGCGCACTCAAAACGTCTTTTTACTAACACAAAGCCATTTGTCTTACATTACTCATCAGCTGTTGCAAATAGTTCCAGGTAGCTAAGAAGCGAAAATTCCCGAGTTATGGATTCTAGCTGACGTAAAAAGTAGGTTCACTCTTTTTCGCTAAATTGTTGACGTATAGACTGACGTCATCGAGACGTTTACGTCAATTTTATTCAATGTAATGAAGGGAGGTACGTTTAAACTTTTCAGGGTCATTTTAGTAAAATATTTTTGAGGATATTAAAATGTATCCGGTTTTTCAATTAAAAATAAATAGAAAAGTTTTTAAAAAATAACGTAAAAAGTAAGAGCAATAATTTAAAATTACTGATTTAAAACAATTTTACAATTAAAGCTATAAATGAATGAAAAGAAGCTATGTAATTCTATAATTGAAAAGTACTGTATTTCAAAAATTATTTATCATAAAACATGAAACACATTATGGTATAAAAATATTCATAGAAAGAAATATGCATGTAAAATTTTAAATACTATATATGTGCACAAGCAGAGGATTTTTAAAACTTTTTCCAAAGCTAAATGAAGGGGTCGGCTTTTATAAGGATTCGCTAATCTTAATAATAAGAATAACTATATATTTTTCCAGGGTGCGCAGAAGATCTACCTCCCCGTGGTGCACCTGGTAACACTTTTAGTGGCTAAAAGATCTGCAACTTGGCATTATTGTTAGATTAATGAACTCTGTTTCAACATGTTTTGTTGTATTATTTTGTTGTTGTTTTTATGTTTTATTTTTCGTTGATTTTTGCTGTAACTGTTCATAATCTGCCATTGGAAATAAATATTTTTCCATCAGTCGGACACAGGCGATAAATCGCTTAATAGCACACTTTTTATTTCTTAAATTCACTGAAAAAATTAATTTTAAATGAAATAAGTTAATATTTTCATGAAAATGAGTTGTTCTATTTTCGAAATTGAATACTGCTAGTTTGCTGCGTCAATCGCCAAAACGAAAATTTGGATGTTGGCGAAACTCGCGCCAGGTTAACGGAAAAGTACCAGAAAATACACCAGAAATAGAAAGTTTTTGTATAAATTTTTTTTATCGTCCGATATTTTTCTTCCTATCGTGCATGCTCATAGGAAATTGCGCATGCGTATCTAATTTTCCTATGAGCATGCGCACTAGGAGAAAAATATCGGTCGATAAAAATACGGTATACAAAAAACTAATAGAACACCGTAAATAATTAGCACAGAAAAATAACAATGGAAAAGTAAAATTAATTTTAATTAGTTTCAACTAAATTTTTAGTGTTTTGAATGCAATCATTATGCAAAAAGATAAAAAGTCATATAAATCCTTTTATGTCCGTATCATTTCATTTCGGTTTATATACGGGTTTTTAACTTTGAATAAATTTTTTGAAGAAAAAAACGCATTATCGGCTTATGTTCGGAAATATACGGTAAATTAAAAAAAAAAAAAATCTATTATTTAATTCTAGATTTAAAAATATTTTACTTAGATTTTCAAGTTGAAATACATAATGTGGTCTATAATCAAATCGGTAAAAAAATTACCATTATGGCCTATAATTAAAATGACGCCAAGCACTTTTCTCAGTATGGGCCAACTATGAGTTACTTTATATGGAGAAAAATGCTTGAGGAGATAATTGATTATAGGTACATTATAAATCAATTACCGTTTAGAAAACTAATTTAAAACAGCATTATAAATTGAAATAGAACATTAAAGCATTTGTGTTATTGATTTAAACAAAACTAAAATAGCTCTAAATATTTAATACATTTCAATTTATTTTTGTAATTAATTTTGAAATATTTAATAGTATTTCTTTTGTCTCTTGAACATTACTTTTAATGAAGAAAATGAATTATTGCCTTTCAGATACTAAATTGCAGACCACAGATCACCAGAAGAGCCACAGTTGTGTTTTTCAATTGGTAAAAATGTTTTTGTACAGCACATTATTTTGTAACACACACGCCCTTCGTTATTGTTATGACAGGAAATGAAACAAGTAATATAAAAAAAAAAAAAAAAAAAATTAACTCAATTCCTACATTTTTTTTTTTCACTCTATTGCAGAAAGTCCTTTATAAATAAATTTCCTTCATTTTTTAAGTTTATCTGGCGCCATCTATTGGTAGATATATGCAACTTAAATCTAAAAGTAACTCAAATTAATTAATTAAATTTACTTACTGAATTAATATTTGAAAAACTGCATTAACATCAAGTGTCATCCACTACAAGTTCAAAAAAAAAATGTATTTGAACTTGAGTGGATGAATATAAAGTATTTTATTTATGATTGTAGATTTGAACAAGATATATATAGGGAGAGTGTGAACTAATAGAAGGAATTGGAAAAGAGAAAAAAAGCACGATATAACCGGTTGCGTGAAAAGGGGAGCATTTTAGCGAGAATATTTTTTTAATATAACGAAGCCTAATTATTCTTAAAAGGTATAAAAATTTACGACCAGCTGTCACTCACAACCAGAGATAATGTGGGTTGTTTTCGTCGTCAAACGCAAACGCTTGCCCCTCAAGCGCTCCCCGTCTGATCGCAACTTTTAAAGAGTGCTGTAATTAGTTTGGTTTGTCGCTCTACGGTCATCTTGTGCACACTTTTAGACGAAATAGACCGGGACCTGCAGTTTAACGTGGATTCCGAACCACCAACAGACATGCATGCCAGCGCCAGGATTCGATCGTGCTGTAATTAGATTTTTTTTTTTGTTTATCACTGCGACTAATTGGGTACCGGTAAATTGAAAAAAAAAAAAAACTTACATTTTTTAAAAATCTAAAGTTATTTTTCGGACACCTTGTACTGCATAACTGTGAAAGACATGGCAAACAAACACTAAGATGAAGCAAGTTTTAGTAGTTAGTTGGATGCTCGCTCCCACCCACCCTCATTCACTCTCTCACACACAACTCCAGATGATTATACATTTTTTGTGTATAAAATAAACTTTAAAAAAATAAATTTTATATACTTAAAAAAGTAAGTTAAGTAATAATTTCATTATCACAAGTTTTTTCTATAAATTGATAACCATCTTGGCATAACTGCTACTAACTACTTTTGTACTAACAACAACAAACTAACCGAATAACAATGGTTCACATCTTTGCGATGGCAAAAATTTTTTATTAAAAATTCTTTATTTCATGCAAGAACAAATTAATAAAAAAAAATCTGCGAAATGCCGAAAACACTAGAACGAAAAATCAATATTAGTTGTAGAGAGAATAGATTACGACAAAGGCAAATTGTCTGATCAACATTTGAATAATACCCACAACGAGTTGTAAAAGAAAATGATGAAAAAAGAAAAAAAAAAAAAAAAAAAAAAAACTTAAAAGTAAAAGATTTGTAAATATTGCTTAAGTAAATCTTAAATTTCCGCGAAAATCTGGATAAAAAGATTGATTCTTTCTTTTTCAATTCCTACATTTAAGTCAATTTTAAAAGCAGATAGTTATGAGATAATTTCATGATTCCGCCCATCATTAAATTATTTATGTTTATGTAAATAGTTTATATATTTTAAGTTGTTGGAAGTTAAACAGAAAACTAATTTAATTAAAAATCGACCTACTATGTTAAATGGTGGGTGTAATTAATGGTACAAGAACCAATTTTGGCCAAACAACTTGTATTATTTCAGCAAAAATAAAGATAAATGCGGTTAATGCATAAAACCATTTAAAAATTGTTTATGACAAACTTTTAATTAAAATATTTTTTTCTTCTAATGCAGCTGGCAAATAGACCGTGATCTTTTATGCCATAAGGGCTGCACCGATGTTACTCATTTTGCATTACCCAGGGGCGCGTGTAACTTGATGGTAAGCCACGGACGTGGAGTAACAATGCCTCCGCAACGCTCTACGATCCTATTAGAACCGGGACCTACGGCTTAAAGTGGATTCGAACCACTACAAACACCCATGGCAACGCGGGGATTTGAACCCGATACCTGTGGTACTGAACGTCAGAGAATTAAAATATCTAGTAAAACACATTTAACAAGTCTTAAAAAACTAACTAGTTTAAGTTTCTAGCTAGAACTAAATTCGATTTAAAATACACAAATATAGTCTAAAATACTATCCTTCTTGATGTATTGATAATCCTTTCAGAAGTCAATGCCTTCCTTTCATCATTCGTCGATCGGCTGTTTATGGTTTACATGAGGACCACTGATGTACCACTCTCGCCTTTTTACTGGTAGCTTTAAAGGAGCATGAGGCGAAAAAAAACAGAAAAGAAAAATTACTCCTATAAAACCTTCCAGAATTCAATGTCATTCGTCGATGTATACATAAGGACCACCGATGTATCACTGTCACCTTTCTAACTGGTAGTCTTAAACAGGAATGAGACATAACAAATAGAAAAAATAAAATTTATTCCTATAAATCCTTCCAGAAGCCACTCGTAGAAGAACTATCCAATTCTGTTTCTGAGACTGCGTTTCAGGCAGAGGATTGCAATAGCTTAAAATCTGTTATTAGGGCATAAGTTAACTTTTATGAATGTTTTAAATTTGTTCTTTTGGAATTGTTTACATTTTGCAAGTGTTTTATGAGAAGGTACAGACATAACCTTCCATTTAATCGCATGTTTACGAAAGACTACCTTTGTACTTTGCTATTAAGTTGGTATGTGGTTTTCAACTGGAGGTTTATTCAGATGGTTTTAAAAGAATTACGACGGGAGAAGGAATAAATAAAGGTGTTGATAATGCAGATTCATAGTTAATAGAAATAGCACAACAGCATGTTTAGGATTCACAATAAAAAAAAAAGTAGCCTAAGTTTTTGCACTGGTGAACAAATATCAATTATGTTACAGTCGGTCATAATGGAAAAGGATCACGTTGGTTGGATTATTGTCTTAATTATGGATATTGCCTATTGCTTGACTATTTCAGCATAAATAGTAACTAGCTGAGATTTTAGTTTTCTTACTTCCGGATAAGACAAATTCTGAATTATGATTTCTTTAATTTCCTTTCCAACTGCCACTAGGATTTGAAATTGGTAGAATGGTTTTGTTAACAATTCATACATTTCAGCTAACAATCGCATTCAGAATAAGAGTGACCAATAGCTGCACAATTAAAACAAATTTTTCTTATTTTGGCAAGTTATCTGTGTATACCCATATCACTGGCAGTAAAAACGCTTTAGGAGGTTAGTAAGTCGAACGTGGCAGTTAAGGTATCCAGCTTTAACGTTTTTGAGAGAACAGAGTCATAGAATTTCAAAATTATATGTTCGCCGAACATATAAAAACACAATGATAGCACACTTCTTGCCATTTCATTTTCAAGAACAGATATTAATTAGTCTCAGAAATGACACTAATATAGGCATTTAACATCTTATATAGCTGGGCATTGACAATGCGATCATGCAACTTTGGTGTCCGTAAAAAAAGCTTTTGTTTGAGAGGGTCTATGAGTTTCGGTGAATAGATCACCAAATTTCAGCTTTTTAACATCCATTGTTTTTCTCACCAATAGCATGAAAAACCTTTTGATTTTTAATTGGGGACATTATGGTGAGTTTTCTACCATCTGATAATATTACCAAGAATCTTCCAAATAATGACAACCATTCGAGTTTTTCTGGTCTTGAACATTGAATGCTATAATCGTAACACGGATATTCTACAAAAATGTCAGATTATGGTGAATACAAGCCTTCATTGGAATGCAATGCTTTGAGAGAGAAAACAGAAAATATTTGGATCGGATACTGCACTGCCTACCACTGAGCACAACGAGACCAAGCAGATCTCTGTAATAGTGCTGGCACGGATCAAATACGACCAGGATTATCTGGAAGAGATCCAGCGCTTGATCGCTAAGCAACTCCAGATGCGAGAGCCTGGCAACTCTCAGACGATTGATACACTCGAAAACAAGATGTATACCTCAATCTGCCAGAAACAGAGACGAAGTGATGCACTATTCATTCAAGAGCCACAACTCCATTCGTTTTTAGTTTGCAGGATCTCCTCTTCTCAGACAGCAGATCACCACACACAGAAACACGAGTCAGAATACTGATATAGGTAACAAAATTAATATATATATATAGATATTAAATAAGAGACATCACTAAGCAAAATAATGAACACAAATAATCACTTAAGATTCAGTAAGGAAAACAAGAATAAATAAATAAAAAAATGAATGAAGATCTGAATTGAACAAGCTACTACAAAAATGAAGAGGTTTGTAGTCTCAACGTCGAAGAGGAAAATAAGGAGAAGAAAAAAGACTGAAGACAAAGATGCCTGGCCAGCACGATGCCATAATACCCATACATATCTGGAGAATTACCATAACAGAAACAGCATCAAGCCGCAAACTATTTACGCGTATGATTCCGTAATAATGCCCGCAAATCCTATCAATTAGTTTCCTTTAAATGCAACTACAATTTTCGCTTCAGTCTTAAAAATTTATCTGCTTTAAAAAAAAAAAAAAAAAAAAAAAAAAAAAAAAAAAAAATTTTTTTTTTTTTTTTTTTTTAAGTGGCACAAAGAACAAATAGAATTTCTCCTAGATATTATGTAAAGAGGCTAAAGAGTCGCAAGCTAAATAATCTTTTTTGATTCATGGACCATGAATTTTTATTGATATTAACGATTTCTAATGAAGTTGAAAAAAATTGGGGGCGTTGCAGATACGAAGGGCACATCCAACAAAAGGTGGCTGTGAGAATAATGTGTTTGAATAGATTTTCAAAGTGCAAACTCAACAAATAATTATTCAAGGTATTGGCATTGTAGGATCGCATTTTTAGTATTATTTTATAATAATAAATCTACGTAGTTGTTCAGGAAGATTTTTGAACTTCATTTTAAAAAAGGGCATTTTATTTATAATTTGTAATATATTTAATTCATAAAGTCTGTATTGTGAAAACATACTTAAAATAAATTTTTAATCTTTTAAAACGATGTTTAAAAACGAGTTGTTTTTATGAGCAATATTCAGTCATCATAATCAAGTTGGCCATCTTCTATTTTATTCCCTCGTTGAGTGGGGAATTGTAACTGATTGGTGATTATCAATAATTGTTGTAAAGTATGTTTGACCAATTTAATGAAATGTAGGGCATGAGATCTCTAAAATCTTGCAGGGGACACAGCCACAGGAGAATTATTAAGCAACGTTAAAAGTAACTTTCGCCAGATTAAACTTTGATGGGTTCTAATAGCTGTCCTTTCCTTTCTGCAGATTTGATGCCAAAATTGTAGCTTTTATGGATGTAGAACCCATTTTATTTTGGTAAACTCAATATCACCATCCTTGAATTTGGCACCTTGGAGCTGAATTTTTTTGTAGTATATTTTTGAAGAAAAACTTAGTCCACAATATAAAATACACCGCAGACAATCGTCAGGAGCAAACTAAACGAACGATTTAATTATCCAGCGGAAGAGTTTACATAAGGAAGGATGGACATGTTGAGTTCTCTTTTAGTATCTGACTTCCTATCACAGTTTATACAGATAACTTGGTATCATTCTCGGTGTATGTTGAGAGGGAAAGAAGGACGAATTCAAAATGAATTATACTTGTAAATTCTCCGATGGATCTAGATTCGAATGGCGAAAAAAAAAAAATTATTTGACCCAATGTTGAGTTTCACCTTTCGTATTTGTAACGCTTTAGTTTTAAAAATGGGATAAAAAATTAAATTGCAAATACTACAGACACTACTAATTTGCAAATACTAAAAGGAATATAAAAAATAGAACAGTATATTTTAGTCATATCACAAAGAAATTTTTGATATTAAAAGTAGTAATTTTATTTTTTATGCTAAACCCAAATTTTTATTTAAAGAACAATTTATTTTTTAATATTATTATAACTTCAATGATATCTATAGAATCTATCTAAATTAGGCATGTTTAAGGCACAATCAATATGTTCTGAATTGCTCTGAGGCAATTAGATACATCTAACAATATCTGTAAATGCTATTTTAATTTTGATAATAATTTTTATGAGCCTTTTTTACCACTCAGTGTGTATCAGTACACATGAGGTGCAATTATTACATTCTCAGTCCTGTTTTATTTTCACCTACATTCCTTATAAAGTTATCTTTATTCAACAATCTACTTATGCTCAAGATTAAAAAGACAAGCATTCAAAAGGAGCTCATTGATTTGCAATGTAACACAGTTTAAAAGAGGAAATTTATATAAAAAATTTTCAAAAATTAGTTATATTTTTTTCTCTTTTACAGAAAATATTTTTAAAACCAAAACAACAATCCTAACAAGTAGAATCATACCTGTGGTATATTCAAAAAATCATATTTATAACTTTTTAAATGATGAAAAAAAACTTTTCAATAATGAAAAATGCGGAATACGTTGATGATTTTTTAAATTAGTGTTAAATTTTTTCCTAAAAAATAATCAATAAGAAAAGCAGATGAAAATAAACAGTTTGCATTCTTAGAATTAAGTTAATCATATTTGTTTAGTTAAAATCCCAAAATATTTAGTTAACATAAATCTAAGTAAAAATTCTTCCTTTTTTAATTTAATAAAAAATCCATACTTTATTTAAAATTTATTTTCCTATTTTATATAGAATTAAATTTATTCCAAAAAAAAAAATATAAGCAGTTATTACAAATAGAAATACAAAATAAAACAAAAAATATTGATCATAAATATTACAAAATATTCAAATTTCTATTTAATTTAAAAAGAATTTTCAAATATTATTTTATTATGATTATTAAAATATATTTGCACAAGTATGTTTTACATCTTAATATAACATAAACTTATAGTTAACTTAATATAACATAAACTTAAATTTCTATGAACTTAAATGTATATTAGCAAAAAAGACATTATTACGCAAAGTAAAATTTAATTGCATGAAACTGCCCTGCAATGTTTGCAAACAAATTACCTTTAACTTTTAAAATCTCAAATCCTAAACCAATGAGAACCAGATCTAAAAAGGAACACCAAAACTTTTAGGACTGGAATTGATAGTGTTACTAATAATAGTGCTAATAGTCAGAATTACTAATTGGGAGTACCTTACACAAACAAAGAGCATAAAGGAGTAAGATTCTGAAAAATCTCTAGCTGGCACTGGCTACTGAGCCAACAGAAGTTATTATCATTGAATAAAATGATAACTTACTGTAAGTCGATTGACAGAGCCTAATTCTTCTCGAATGGTGAAAACATCTAATAAGGCCTGAGTTGGATGTTCTCCAGTACCATCACCACCATTTAAAATAGGTTTGGAAGATGCAGCAGCAGCCCTCTGGAAAATAAAGCATGAATTAATTATAATATCATATTAATATTAAATATTTATATTAATATATATTAAATATTTATCTTCATTTAGTATAATTTTAACTTGCATAAAATATTAAGTTTTAATACTTAACATCTTACACTTATCTGATACACTTAAATAAAATTAAAGAAAAAACTTTATTATTTACAAGCAAAATCTCTCAAAGTTATAGGAAAATAATACAACAACTTTAAAAAATTATGATACAGAAAGAAACAGAAAAAATAAAAACATTACATACTTCAAGCTGAACCAGGGTCTGGATGCCTTAATACAACAACATCGGCATAACTTGAAAGAACAGTAATAGTATCTGTAATAATGCAAATTAAAATCAGAAAAGAAAAAATATTTTATTCAAAACAAAATACACATTAATACTCATTGATATATAACATATTATAGCAAGATTGACTATTAAATTAATTTTCATTTATTTATAAGATACTCGAGATCAACTTATTCACTTCAAACTGTAAGTATGATATTTAAAATATAATAACCCAATTTAATTTTGATTATTGACTAATGCATCATAACTATTACATGATGTTAAAAATGTTTTTTTAATAAACTAGTTCATGAATTTTACAGATTCAGCTGCTTTTCATTAAATGAAATGACATTTTACAATACATACTATATTAACAATGAAATGATATTTTTAAATAAAATTTCTACTAGTTTATGACTAGTTCTATTACTATTACACCACATTACTGTTTCTAGAAGTGAGATGATCTTTCACATTTTTTTTTTTTTTTTTTGACATGGCAACCACAATTTTGAACAACCATCCACAAATATAACATTCTGCAAGTACAAAACCTCTTCATATAACCCAATTTAAAGCATTTTTACCCATAGATTCATAATGCCTATTTCTGACATAGACGCAGAAGCTTTGATTTAGAAAAAGAATAATAAATAACATTTTTTTTTATATATTTTACCTTCTAAAGATTCTCCCTTCTTCACAGATGACGATGATTCATTAACAGGTACTACAGTTCCACCAAGTTTCATCATAGCAACAGCAAAAGAAACATTAGTTCGAGTACTTGCTTCATAAAACAAATTCACCAACACTTTACCCTAAAAATGTTAATTTATTGATATATTATTTCACAGCTATTCACTAAAAAAAAACCCAGCGAATAAATATGTCTGTTAAGATTTGACAATAATTTAGCTTTATATATATAAAGAAGAATAACAACTACAACTAAATACAGTTTTGCTTTAAAAAAAAAAAATTAAAAACAGAAAAGCTCTTAAATTTATTATAGATTTTTTTTTTTTATTTGAGTATAAATACTACTAGAGTAAAATAATATGCATATTTTACCCGATACTATAATATTTAACATAAAACGCATTAAAGAAATCATAATATTTTTAAATACCTTCAACTACAGCAAAAGTTGAAACAAAAATTATGCATATTTACAATGAACATTTAAGAATTAATTGTATTTTTTACCTATAAAATTGTGCTCATGGTATGTTATAACTTGATTACAATGATGCATTAAAAACAATATAATAAATGTTTAATAATAATGTTTTCCACTGAAAAA
Source organism: Caerostris extrusa (assembly GCA_021605095.1). Classification (NCBI taxonomy): domain Eukaryota; kingdom Metazoa; phylum Arthropoda; class Arachnida; order Araneae; family Araneidae; genus Caerostris; species Caerostris extrusa. Next base: position 165,887 of record BPLR01011527.1, on the reverse strand, counting down.
AATGTAATGACAAAGTTACATCCCATTAAAAATTTAAAACCACAGAAAAGTATAAAGAATTTTCATGAATTGAAAAGAAAGCAATTATTTCATGGGTAGTTAAAGAAATAACACATGAAATTTTAAATGAAGAAAAACATTACAAATAACAAGTAAAATATCTTGCAATACCTTTAATACACTTAAAGGGTTTTCTTTCTTTAGTAGAGACTTAAAATTCTTTGCCACTTCAAAGAGACGGTGTAACTATAAAAAAAACATCATGCAGATTAAATTAAATAATACACAAATATAATAATGGCTTTATATAGTAAATGTTTATGATCATGCCAAAATTTCTTTTTTAAGACATGATATTACTCAAAAAATAATTATGGGATGATGTAATATTGTAAATGAACCATTATTTATTATCTCTCTATCTATCTCTCTATACACACACACACACACAAAAAACGTACACATTGCAAAGTTTGTGGAAGTTTGTTTGTATTGTGGTGGATGCACACATTGCAAAGTTTGTATGTGTGTCTACTACAATATCTGTCCAATTTACATCCATAAAACAAAGAAAACATACTAACCACTGAATTACAACCACCTAAATTCTGTTTAATAAATGCAAAAAATTTGCATTGCCATGCTACCAATAAAAACGTCCTAATTTAATCTATATTCCTGCATCCTAAAAGAATTCGACAATGTTGCAACATAAAGTATATTGCCAATTCCATTAGGTTATCACATTCTCACATTTAGTAGTCATCATTTAGGTTACTTTATTACCAATGAATTATCCCTCCCATCTCTAGATCTTCAAAATTTGATAGTTATAGAGGTGATATTTAGGACGGGATGATATACATTAAGGAGAAAGAAAGTATTTATAGGTTTGTATAAAGTATTATTGTCCATTGAACTTCATACTGGTTTTTATTATTAAATTTGCAATACTACCTAAGAAAAGAAATCAGACCAGAATTGATTCAAACGGACTCACCCTTAGATTACAGAAAACTACTTTTTATTGACAATTTTTTATTAATTGACTAATTTTTATCATTAATTATTGACAACCATTTTTATGGAATTTATTTATATCATTTGTAATAATATTAGTAAATTTATTTCATTAAATTTTTAAATTTTAATCTCTACCTAAAAATGGTATACAAAAAATTATTACTTCTTCAAAATAAAAAAATATTCCAACATTTAAGATTACTTTTTACCATAAAACAAACAATAACAATGTTTTCTAAATTCTTAATAATACTCAAATTAACTAATAATTATGATTGAATTCATAGCATTATAAATTCAACATAAGGGGAAATACTTTTAAAAAAATACTGTACCTGGTATCGTGAGAACATATCTACTTTCAATACATGTTTTCCTTGCAATTCATGGACTCGTGGTGGAGCTTCTAAGAATACAGAACATCCAGGAGTATATATTAGTGGTCCTTTTGAGTCAATATGAGGATCAACAGTTTTATGTTTTGGAATAATAAGTGGTTCATCTAAGTCTTTCACAAATTGCTTAGAAACTTCACCAATCATGTCTTGCATAGTTTGAGTATGAATTTCTAAAATAATAAAAAAAATTTAATACTTGCATTATAGGTTTTAAGCAGAATTGTATAAAGAATAAGTTTTACTATATTCCTTTTCAACATGAAACACAAAAACTATCTTAAAACGATGCAACAGATACTTTCTTTTTTTTTTTTTGAAAAGGATTATTTTTATTCATATCTTTGATAAGAAAAAAAAGGATCCTATAACTATTCATAATAACGTTCAAATATCAAAAAACTAAGATTTTATTCTAAATATAGAACATGGTTTTGAAATGTTCCACAAATTGAGATGATTTTTCAATGAATAAAATAATAATTTAATTATTTTATTTTATTTTAAAATCAATTTATTGTTTATCATGAATTTTGCTATGTAAAAGTTTAAAACATAAAAATTATAATTTTGTAATTATAGTGTTAGCTTAAAAATTATATATACAAGAGAGGCCTGACATATAAATTAACAAGAAATAAAACAAGTACCTTTTGACTTTAGAAAAGTAATTGCTTAGGTGAACTTAAAAAAAAAAAAAAAGGGGAGGGGGTTAAATAATTATCCTACAACAAATAACTTTCTGGTTATGTAATATACTATTTATTTTAAGCAATAATAAAAAAAAATTGAGAATTAAACAATATTTTTAAATTTAATTAAATAAATATAAAAACACTAATACATTTTAAGTATAAGATTAAATTTAATATCTTAAGATATTATCGTAAAATTTAAGATAATCTTAAAAACTTTACAATATATTAAAGCTAACAATACAATCGACTCATGTTTAATCATATGAGGGCAGCATTTTATAGGGAGAGGCATTAACAAGAGTCGCATGTAATTCCTTTGCTATACATGCATAATACATTCATAAAATTAAAAACATTGACATTCTTTAAAACAAAAAAAAAAAATTTCTGCTTATATAAAGATTTTTTTTTTTTTTTTTATGTTTAATTTCTTCAATTTAATAATTAAATAATTTTTTAATGCATTTAAGAATCATAAAAAACAATAAATACTTATATGAAGAAAAAAATTTAAAACAGAGAGAAACAATAAAAAATATATAACATTATACATAAACAGTAAATGACAAATTTAAAAATGTTTCCTATATTTTATAAAACAAACAATAAGAAAGGGAATTAAATGTGCTTTTAAATAATGGAAACAAATAATTAAATCCTTGTGCATATCATAATGTAAAAAGAACAAGAAAATGTTATGTTTAAACACTTAAAAACAATGAATAAGACAAACATTAATGACGTGGATTACATACCACAGTACAACATATATTCACAAAAATAAAGAAAGCTTCCATTTTATTTACAAAAACAGCCAAAATTTGTTTACTATTTTCATAATCTGCATGCATATAATTAAACATTAAAAAATTTTGAGCAACATTTTTTTCCTACCTATTTACCCACAATAAAGCAAAAATAAGGCATTATTTATCACTGCCTATCAAATAAGGCAATAAAACCAACAACTTTTTGATTAAGTAAAAAATATAAAAATTAAATTTTTAAAAACTCATAGCCTTTCTGTTATGTACAAAAATAAAAACAATAAAAATTTCAAAAAACATTTATTATTTTCCTCTAAAATAGGTAACAGTTTCAAAATTAATAGCAAATTTCCATGTAAATATAAAAGTTTAAAATAAATATTAATTTCCTTTGTCATATTGTTTCCATGACAATTGAAAACAATCACAAATGTTAAAGATTAATTTAATAGTTATCAATAGAATTTTCAGTACTTTTACATTGGTTTAACATCAAACCATTTACCACGAGGTCATCAGCTACTAAAGTTTCATCAAATTTCCTTGAATAACATTTCACAAAATCTAAGTCATCCAAAAGAAATCTTGTTTTCAATGGATTTGACTCGCATATTAAATTATGCAAAAGAGAGACAGTAGAAGTAGTACAGTAAGTCCCCAGTTTTAAGGTTAAGGTTTTTTTATTCCTCAGTTTTAATTGTGAGGAAATTTAAAATGCATGCAAAAAGAAACAAAGAACACAATTAGAAGCCAAAACATAAGCAGCATTATTACAGATAAAACATGCATTTAAGTCAAATACTTAGCAATTGCAAGTGCAATGTTTACCATGCAATGAAATAGTTCATTATTGAAGAAAATATGACAAATATTTTAATGAAATATCAGAGTATGACTTTAAATGTTAAGAATTGAAAAAAAACTAATTTTCAAATTCATTTGACTTATAAATATTATTATCCTTTAATTTTGAATCGTAAAGGTACATTTTAAATCTAAAGACATTGTTGGTTGTAATTCAGATTATACTTTTTAACTTCTCTGAAGAAATACAGTTTATATTAGAAGTATGCTTAAAAAGAATTTAACTGTGATGGTTTCTTGAACAAAATGCAAATTAAATTCCCAAATTAGTCTATGTGGAGGAGGTTGAGTGTACAGAAATTGATGTAGAATGATTTTTTACTTGGTATTCTTTTTCTCTTATAATATTTACTTAGTTTGGTTTCAGAATTGGGCAAGAAATTTAATTCTTTTGTCAATTTCTTTATGTTTCAAAGCAAATTTTTTATTTGATATAGGTTATTTTTCTGCTAACTATGAGGAACACAGTATACATATACACAGTACACACATATATATATTCTTATAGATTTTGCTTCTAATATGGATATGCATTATGTCTGATATGATTTAACAGCAGATTTGGATATAGCCTACTTAACTATTCTTTTAATAGTTTTTCAGGTTTCTAGAAGAATACCCACCAACCCCACCCCAGGATCCTAAAAGAATTGTCCAGAATTTCCACAGAAGTAAACCATGATAAAACACAACAAACATAAGAAAATAACTAAACAAGGAAGATTAATTTTCCTAGACCTGCTATATACAGTCTATGAACTTGCCTCCATTAAAGTTATCTTGGAGATACCAATTCAAGCTTACCTCAAATATGCATTTCTTACTGAAGAACATTTTTTTTTTTTTTTTTTTTTTCATATATCTGGAGCTCAAAGAATAAACGTGTCCATGTCTGAGTTCTCCCAATATAGAAACCTCCAATCATGACAATCATCTAGTATTAATTTCAATTTCCATGGTACTATTCTCTCAGAAAATATTACTTTTCTAGCCCAGTATCAACTAAGCTTACGATTTAATGGTATTAATGGAAAAATTTCATCACTTTGAAAGCTTTAAATATTTTTTCTATTACATTCTTATGGACTCCTGGACATGTTGGCATCCCAAAAGTGTGTTACCAGACTTTCTGGCTAAATCAGCATTAAAAGATTCATATCCATACTAGATTTCCCTCAAAAGAATGTTGCATGAAAAAAATCAACGTGACTAACCTGTAAATATGTTGAAGAATTTTTACATCAAACACCATTTTTACTTTGTGAACAGGAAAGCTGTATCAAATTTTTATCAAAAACAAAGTGAATGGATTCAATTTAATTTCAACTCTAATATGACCCTTTTACAATAATTTGTGCATTCTTTTCAAGTATTGCTGCACAAACTCCAAAACAATTTTGGTTTCAATGTACTATTTTTTTTCCTGGATTTTTTTAATGTAATTAATGAGGCTTGTCACAAAATTAAAACAATGTTACACTTTACAACATGCTCAATAATTTAGAAATCAACAAGCCACTTTCCTCTCCATCCCATTTTGATTATACATGGTCTTCACTAGTTTTTATTTTTTTTCCTTTTAGCTATTTTTTTTTTTTTTTTCAATAAATAGCAGTTACTAGTAATTTTTTTAAACACAAGATGTAAAGAGTTTGTTTGAAAGTTTGTTGAGAAGGTTTCTAACAAAGTTCTAAGAGTTTCTTCATTGTCGAACAAGTATTATTTCCTTCTTTCCTTGAATATACTTTGTTTACACATTGCAACCTAAGAGCTTGGAAGTTTTCTTATTCATTATCTAATCGGATAATTCGAGATGAAACAGCCAATACGTATTATAAATCTCAAATCTTGCTTTTTGGAATAACTTGAAGCTTTTTTTAAGTAAAAATAGTAAGTGATAGTTGTTAGGTAACTAGTAATTAAATTAAGTGATAAGTTAATAGGTAGACAGGAAGTTATTTTTGCATTGTAATGATTAATTTATTATCAAGGTAATCCTAAATATTATGGTAGAATAAAATTGTGAGTACAAACAAAAATTTAAAAAGTACAATTAAACAAATACAACTCATTTCACAAAAGCAGGAAAGATGGATGGGTAACTATTCAATTATTTTTCTATGAATAGAAGCATAATTGAACATTGGTTAAAGAATTAAAGTTTTTTGTTTTTTACACAACCAAGACAACAATTAAAAAAAATTGTATTTTAGAATCGTAAAATTAAATACAATAACAGCATTAGTAAAAAAAAAAAAAAAAAAAAAAAAACATTAAAATTTTTATGAAATGGAATTTTTGTTACTGTCAATGTTTTTGTTTTCATGAATACTTTAATTACTGCTTTGTTAGGTGCAAGCTGTAGAAATGAAGTTGAACTTACTAGTTCCTATATTACGTGTACCACCACCAATTAAAGCTTGTTTAGGTAAAGCAATTCCAGTCTTTTTTTTTTTTTGAGACCATTGAGTTCCAGCTTACAAAGTAAAAAAGAAATTAATAGATAGAAACTTACAGAAAAGATTATATGGGGAAAAAAATATCAAAAAGTTGTTCCTGAATCCAAGCTTCTGAAAAATAAATAGATAAAGCAATTCTGAAGATTTTGTTATGCTTGTTTGTTTTTTTTTTTACACATTTAATTTAAAAATAGGTTTGAGGCATTTTAGGTAATTTCAAAAATATTCAACAATTAAAGGAGAATGCAACTAAATGAATTAATCCTTTCCATATTTTTATAAATTTAGTACAAACATAAAATTTGTCAAAAGAGAAAGAATGATAACAATGCATACACCAATAATCTCACCATAATATAATTAAATTCATAGAAATTAAATATTTTTAAAAAGAAAATATTTATTTTTAGAAAAGAAAAATATATTTTTACAAGATATTACATCAAGACAGCAGCCTAAAAAAATTTGAACTAAATTACAAACAATTATACTTCAGTTTATGAACTCTTCTAGATGTATAAAAATTTCAGGGTACATTTTGTATTTGACATATACACTTTGACTCAATATATATGTTCTGATAAATGTTAATTGAAAATAAAAATATCTTGTCAAGCTTGAATAGAACTGAAACTGAAATCCCTTTACTTAAAGATATAAAAAAATATTAAAATATTTTTCCTTGAGATACAATGGGTTATTGAATTTTTAAATATGAGCTTTTAAGAGACAAACAAAATAAATTAGTTTTAATATTGAATACAATAAGTTCATAAATCAAGATACAATTTAAAATGAAAAGTAACTTTTTGATTGCATTTTGCACTCATAAATTAAAAAAACCATGATCCACTGTTTACATCAATAACTTAACTAATAATAAACTTTTGAGAAACACCTTTTCCCAGAAAAAGTTATTATTTAGAACTAGATTAGAATTTATAAATTCAAATAATATCTTTGGTTAATACAGCTTCTATTTCAGCAATGCAAGCATCTCATTACAAGTAAATAAGAATAAATTAAAAATCTAATTTTTCTTTTAGATGTATAATTTAAATCATATATACTGCAATTAATACAAACAAAATAAAGTTATAAATATTTTTAAATACTTTTTCAAAGCAAAAAGACCATGCAGGAATAGAAAAATAAATAAATAAATAAATAAAATTAACTAAAAAATTTTTTTTATAAATAAAATGCAATGAAAGCCAGCAAATTTTCAGATAATAACATTAAAATATATAATATACTATATAGAAATTAGCAATATATATATAATTAAAAAAATGTATTTTTCTAATCTTTATATATGTGCAGTACCTTCTGTTGCCAGCACCATATCATCTGTGGCAATTATAGGCATTCCTAAATAATGATGATCTGATAGACCTGGAGTGATTCTTCCACCAGCAGGAGATAACTTGAAAAACAAATATTATTAACATTATTAAATGTTTTTTTTTTAATTTATTAAAAATGGAAGTATAAAAAAGACAACAGCATACAAAAGAGTTTGCACAAAATAATTAGTAAGCCAATAAGCAAAATGGAATAAAATATTTAAATCTGTTTCAATTTATTTTTTTTTGTGTGTTAATTTTTTGTGTAATTATTTTTTAAGTAAAAATAAATACAGTTTTCCAATATTTTTGTTAATAAAAAGAAATAAATTGGCTCACTTTAGTAAAATGAATAAGGAAATCAATAATATTGGTTTGTTAAAATAAAAATGTTAATTCAATGCAAGTCTTTCAATTAAATGGATTTAGGAGTTTAATATTAACAAAATATATAAACTGTAATTAATTTTTAAAAAAAAAACTAATAAAAAAAAAATTCTTGAAAAAAATTTTAAACAAAGTAGAAACACGTATAGATAAATAGAAGTGAGTGAACTTAATGAATTGCGTTCATTAAAACTTAAAAAAATGTCAACAACAAAAGCACATAATAGTAACAGTGATTTTGCAGTAAAATAGAAACTTTAATGAATAGAATATGATAGTGAACATAATTTTTTTCTTGCCTCATTAAAATGAGAGAAAAATGTTTTAATGCAAAATTCTAATCCTTAGTAGAATCAAAATGATGTTAAAACACTTCAAATTAGCTACAAACTTAAATATTATTTCACAAATAAGCCAAATAATGTGAGTAGTACCTATAAAAATTACTGATTCATATGAAATAAACAACTATTTAAATATTTACAATAAATTGATGTAACAATATTTTGCTAGATCAATAAAATCTCATCAATATTAAATTATGCAAATATAATACAATTTTTAAACTTACTTGACTAGTCAATGGCAAAGCAGGTGATATACTACGGACATGCAAAGGTGAACGTATTTTAGTGTCGATTTCATGTCGAAAGTTGATGATATTTTGTCCTGTACCAGGTTCAGATAAAACCTAGAAAATGTTATGCAAGTGTTAATTCTATTTAAGCAATAAAAAATTAAAATGATATTTGGATAAATGAAATAAAGAAGATATTTACTTGACCATCAACAAATGCAACTTCTCCTCTCAAAACAACTCGTCTCACAAGACCTTTAACTTTTCTGCCAGTAAATGGTGTCCAGTGAGCTTTACTAAATGATGTTTCAGCAGGAATTACCCATTCTTCGTCGAGATCTATTTCAACATATGTGTCTTTTTGTTCAGGCAAATTGAATATCTTTCTTGGATTACGGTATAATTTGGTTTCTATATCCTAAAAAAAAAAGCATAGAAGAAAAGTTTGTCTATAAGTGACAAATTTAAAATAAAGCTAACTTGCTTAAAGTTTAAAGTAAGAGATTTAAGATCATGACAATTAATTCATAAAGAGCAAAATGTTTCTACTTTTAAACAGATTATTTAACAATGAAAAGAAATGGTAGACAGGAGAAATCTTCATTGAAAGCCAAATATTTTTCGATAAGATATATTTATAAAAAATCAAACTATCATTTGCAGAGAGAATCAATGGGGAATTTAATTACAGTTGCTTTACAGGAAAAAATTAAGGATTCTATTCTTATTTGTTTGATTTAAAATGGCACTGATATGAGGTTTAGCAACATATTTCTTTATTATCACATTATTCACAAATATTCATACAATACTTCACTATTATTCACATATTATTTGTTTTCCTAACAATTATACAAATATGAAATAAAGAAGGCAACCTTTAAGAACTTAGAAATGAGCACCCTAGAATGTAATTCATCAAATTATAATACATGTAATCAAAATCAGGAAGACAGTAATTGAATAGTTATCAAGCTCAGAAAAGTAAGTACAACATAAAGGTAGCAAATTGAATACTAATTAACTTTATTTAACTGTAACAAAATCCAATAATATCAACTAAACATAAATATTTAAAAAGAAAACTTTTTGCTAGCATCAAAATAAAAATAATTAACCTCTAAAGTGAGTCTGCCTTCATTCACAGCTGTCAAAAGAAGAGGTAACATGGTTTCAAGACCAGGAAATCCAGGAGGTGCATCTTCTTTACTTTTTTCTAACGGTGTATGAGGAGCTTGAAAAAACAAAACAAATAAATTTATTTTTTACAAGTAAAAGTAAAATGTCTATTAAATTTGAATTAATATTCTTAAATTAATATTTTTAAACAAATAAATATTTCACCATGATCTGTAGCAAAGCAATCAATAACACCCATATTTTCCCATAAAGCATTTTGATCCTCAATGGTTCCAAGTGGAGGTTTTACTCGAGCCTTAACTCCCCTAATGTTACAAAATCCTCGTTTGTTAAAAACAAATGATGTGGGCAAACTTCACATGTTACTAGAACGCCTTTTTCTTTTGCATCTTTAATAAGAAGTATCTAAAGTTTAAATATAAAAAGATTAGTATAAGAATATTATTAAGCTTACAAATTCTCTAAAGGAAAAAAAAAAAAAGTCAAATTTCCCAAGTTAAAAATCTAATATAAATCAGGTATGTTTGTGGGACAAAGAAATCCCATAAAAATTCTGAAGTCATATATATTCAATGGTTGAACAGGAAAGAAGCACAATGGATTTGATATGAAAATAAAGCAATCGTAGGAAAAAGTAAAATATCAAAATGAACTATAAAAAAATTACTGAAATTTTGTATTAATTTAACTTTAACCGGAGTTTTAGGGGGGGAAGCATTATAACTCAACACCTTCTTCCAACTCTTGACACCTCAAAATAATTTTTTCAGTTAAGTAACATCACAACTAGGGATTTTATAGTATATCACAAGTAAGGAATTTTGATTGATATAATTTATTATATTGTATAAAAAAAAAAATTATTAAAAAAATTATTTAATATTAAAAATTATTAAATATTGTATGAAATCTTCCTGTACATACTAACTCAGCAAAAATGAGATGTATGTTCAAACATGATCATGCATTGAAGCCATAATGCTAAATAAAACAAACCAATAGCAAAGGTCTTTGATTGAATATGGCTCATTATCTCATTTGATACATTACTACTGTTGAAAGAAAATACACTTACATTCCAAAAGAATGTTTTTAAAAGAGATTTCCTTCTTTTCATAGCCAATGAAGGTCAAAAGTCTACTTTTCAAATTCTGTTTTGTTGCAAAACTCACTTGTGTAGAAAAAAAAAGTCAATTTTTCTCACAAACAAAAATTACAAAATACAACATCCAAGAGAAAAGAATCCCTAAAATTTCTAGTGCATCTTTTCCAAAACTTTTGAAATTTACTTTACTTCAATTAAACTGCATTTTTAAAACTTTTTATGCATTAACTGAATAAAAAGAATGTATAAGAGTACATAGTGATTACCTCATCTTTGGTAGAAACATGACAGATGTGAATAGCTCTATTCATAAACACTGACAGTAAAATAGCTTGAGCGGCTGTTGTACCTTCAGCATGAACACAAAGAGGTAGTTCTGGTGGGCATCTTTCAAAAAATGCTAGAGAAGAATTATTCATTTATACACATTTCAAAAACTTGAAATCTATTTTTAACACTTATTGATTTTTTTAGAAGGGATCATTCTTTGGTACTGATAAATTATGTGCTCAACTTAAATAATTAACCAAAAGAAAAAAATTCAAAAACAAGGAATACTTGTAAATGTCATATAAAAATTCTTGCATGAAATTGATAAAAAATTTTAATTATACACATTAACACTATAAAAACTATTTTAATTTAAGTGCTAATAATTAACACTTTACTTTTTCCAGTCTTCCAATGAGTGTAATTGTAATGGACCAAAGGTTGGATTGAGGTACATCTTTATTCCAACAATCAAAGAATGAATGTTTTGTAAAGATTCAGCATTATTAGATGTAGCACCAGCAAACAAAGCATAATCACATCTTGCACCAACTTTTGCTTTCTAAAAACAATTTTTTAAAATTATTAGTAAATTACTGCAGTAAAATAATATTAATGTATAATAAAAATTACATTCAAGATGCTTAAAGCAAAAAAATATACCAAAATTATAACTTTAAAAAATATATGAGTAAGAACTGATTTACATTATTTTATAAATTATAAAAGAACATTTTTCAAAAAGTATTTTTAAAGTAAATATAACTTTTAATTTTAAAGTTTAAATCTGGTTTTAATTATAATTGTAAACTAACAAAAGTTTACATTTGTATATAAACCAAAATTTAAAGATATGTCTCTTAACAAAAGATGCAATGATGTAAAAATACAAAATTTTACAAATCAGTATCATTATAGTAAATTATTATTAACACCAAAATTCTCAGTTTTTCTATATATTTAAACCTTATCACCTTAAATTTTATATATTATTTAAAATAATAAAATAAAAGTTTATTAAACAATAAATCAAATGATTTTTAACCCATTAATATATTTGATTATGGCTTAAAATGCCATGTCTATTGAAAATAATTGCTTCTATAAAAGTCTATAAAAATTAGATTCCTTCACAAAAAATTGATATATGTGGTGTGAATTTTAATAAATTGTGGCCATAGCTATTCTTTTGAGGGTGGTTAACCTAATTTTTATTTTTATTTAACAAACGCACTCAATACACGATCGCAAGAGAAAAAAATTAATGAAATAAATTATTTGGTACATTAACTTTTTTTTTAAATATCACACAATTCCCCCTTTGTTTAAACTAGATAATAATAATAACTAATTACTTGGTTGACATTTATATCTTTATTCTTTTAACTATATAGGAAAATTAACTTATTTAATGATTAAACAATATAAAGAATTAACAAAAAAAATATATATAATTTAATATCTAACCTGAAGGGCAAGACTAAATGATTCTTTGTCAATGACAGGAGGATGGGTATTTGGCATTGCACATACAAGGGTTACACCTCCAGCCAGAGCTGCTGCAGTCCCAGAAGCAAAGTCTTCTTTATGAGTTGCACCAGGATCTCTAAGATGAACATGAACATCTATAAGTCCAGGTAAAGTTGCCATACGACTTACAGTCAGGCAATCGATATATGGCTTCATTAGAGGCTGGTTTTTGATATTATGAAGTGACTGTACAAAGAGAAAAATCGTTAAAATATTATATGAATTCAATTGTTATAAAAAAATAAGTCATTTAAAAGAATTTGTGCCAAAGATAACAAGAAGCTAAAAAGAATCATGTACTAAATTGAAAAGCTAAGTAATAAATTAACAATCTCCTATAACACATATTGAGCCAAATATACATGTCTTGCAAGAAGTAAATTTATAAATAAAACTCTATTATTTTTGACATTATATAACCAGATGATACAATATTTTTAGTCTTAAAAATATAATTAATAGATACTCCAAAATAATATCTTTATTTTAAAATACTATATAAATTTTTACTTATTATATATATATATTTTAATATTATTATATATAATAAACATAAATTTTTTTGTTTACAAAATAAGTGAAAAAAGACATTTAAATAAAAATTTATCAACATAAAAGAATTTAATAAAAATAATATTAAATAGCATTTAATTATATTTTAATTTTCAAGAAAATTTAGAAAAAACAAGCAATTTATAAAAAGTTAACGATAAATCTTGATTCATTACTTCATAACACTATTGAAAAGAAATATTGTTATAATAATAAAATAAGTTACCTCGATAAGAAGCTTAGCACACTTCACATCAGTTATCAAAGGTATAGCATAATTCACAGCCATTCTGCGAGTCTGGTATCCATGTGAAGCCCTTGCATATCCACCAAGATGCATAGGAAGATTGATAACTATATCAAACTCCTTTTCAGCAAGATAATCTGTAATGTTTTTTAAGTGATCTCTGTTTTTTCCTTTATTATCATAAGGCCATTCTACTGGTTCAATCTATAAATAAATAAATGTTTCAATGAGCATTAAAGAAAATTTTTAAGGGGAAAAAATTTATATAACAATTTTCTGCCGATAATTCATCAATTATACGGTTAAAAAATTTAAAACTCCTCTGTGTAAACTGAAAACCCCTAAGCATAATTTTCCAAATTTTTATTCCTTATTAACATTTATTAAAAATATAATAGCCTGAATATACTTATTTGTAAGATAAATAGAATATATGAGATATGAATAATTGAAAAAACATCATGCAGTGCAAATCATATGTTAATTAACATAAGTGAATAAAAATTAATAAAATTATTAAAGTCTAATAAGAATTAAAAATTATTTCACAAGAATATTACAGAATATTAACACAATTCAAAATGTTACTATATTTTTATATAAAATCATGAACAATTTTTATTTACTATTTATAAATAGATAGGAGGTTTGCATTAATGGAATGTAGAAATAAAAACAAAATTTTATATTCAACTTTGAAATTTTATTTATATGTAGCATACATTATGCAGTAATGTAATCATTACATTCAATAGAAGAAACAAGAAAAAATTCCGATTGTGATATATCTTGAATGCCTACATGTAAAGTATGAGAGTGGAAAAAAGAAATCTGACTTTTGATGTCTACAAAATAAAAGAAAAAAAAATTTCAATAAATAATTAGCATCTCCTAAAACTTACATATTCTCAAAAACTATGCAATATAGTGTACCCTGTTATCCTGATATGTAATAATAGTGCACACTGACGAAAAGCAAAGTGTAAGAAAGATCCATGGCTGAAGTTGAAATGTATTAATATGAAAACATAAAAATCTAACTTACAGAAATACCCTTTGTTGAATAAAAATCAGCAGTTCCAGTGCTAGCATACAACTTGAGATTCATATTTTGTAAAATTCTTACATAAGGTAGCAATTCTTCTTTATGCTGAAAAATGATTGAAAAGTTTCAAATATTTTTATAAGAAATATCATCAATAAGTGATAAAATGTAAAAAAAAAAAAAAAAAAAAAAAAAAAAAAAAAAAATTCAATTATTAGTAATTAAATATAAATTTTAAAAATATATTTTTTGAGAATTTTTATAAGATTTTTCAGAAAAGAATTCATTTAATTCTAAATTCATGAATGAATTAAATTTCATAATTCATTAATTTCATAATTCATTAAATTTAATTCTCTTTTCATGAATAAATTAAATAACTTAAACAAAATTAGATTAAACTAGAATACTATTATAAAATTCAAATTTTATATTTTGTTTATAAATTTTACAAAACAGTAATCACAATAATTTGGCTAAATTTCTAAATGATTTAATAATAATAAGCAGGAAATTATGCAACTACTATTAATTATAAAATGTTCATAAAGTTATAAGATAACTCAGTTTGAAATCAACTTACTTTGTAACTTCCAATTGAAAGTAAAACTGCTTTTTCAGGAAGTTGGAAACCTGTACTTATAAGAGATTTTAAATAAGCTTCATGAACGTTTTCACCAAAACAAGCCACTTCACCAGTACTGGCCATTTCAACACCAAGAGTGACATCTGCTCCATCCAAACGGGAGAATGAAAATTGTGGGACCTAAATAAAATTATTTCTTTTATAAATTTTTACTTTTAAAATATTTAAGTTTTTACTTTTGTACTTTAATTTAAATTAGTATACTTTCAAAACTACTTTTTTAACTTTCTGATAGATAGCAATCGATCAGTGAAGAAGAATCTTAACACAATTCCATATACTTCTGATCAATTGCATCTGACAAAAGGTTAAAGTTATAATGGATTACATAGCAGATTCATGTTTTTAAAATAACAGGATATTTCATTTTGTATTATAAAATATATTACACAAGTAAAAAAAGAATATAAAGACTATATATTATACAGAAGATCATACAAATAACTAATTATAAATTAGTGGGCTTTTATAAATGATAGTCTCTTTATTTTTGATTTATCAAACGAAATCAAATGAGCTCCTTTTACAACTATAAATGTAATGTTGTCTTATCTTTGTATTTTAAACCTGTTAAATTAGAAATGTAATTTTTGTTTTAATTACAACTATAATGCATATAATCCAATATAATACATTGAATGTAATTTGCCACAATATATAAAATTTTCTATTTGTTATTTATATGACATATATAATAAAATTAAGAACAATCTATTACTATTTATTAGCACTGAAATTTATAAAGCATTAAAATTCAAAGTATAAGATTTCAAATTTACCTTGACACCTACACGATCCCCTTTTAACAAATCAAAGACAGGTTCAGGTTTCAGACCCATAATAACTTGAGTAGCAAGTGCTATGAAATCACAATTCAATGTTTTGGAAACAAATGGAAAGATCGAGAAACTCGCAGATTGCATTCTATTACTTTAAGTTGATTATCCTAAAGTAAATGAAAAATATAACTCAAAGATACCAATATAGTAAATTTTTTTTTAATAAAAATAAAATATCTGTAAAATTTATACCTAAAAATATTGATAAAAGTTATTGATAGAATACAACAAATTTGTTATTAGAATTCTGTAAGAATTTTTTCAAACTACAAGTCCTTTAACATTCAAAAAGAAATACACTGATAAAAACAATTGGGGATATTGAAAGTTCAGTATGAAATAACCAAATAATCTTCAGCTTTTTAACAAAAATGAAATAGAGGTTAAAAAGGAAAAGTATCAAAGTTGAGAATACGCAAATTATGTCTCTAATGTTGAAAACTATGCATTTCATGTAAGGAATGAAAAAACCTGCAACATTCTTTCTGTAGGTGGATACACGCACTTTTTTCTATTTAGTTGTATAATATGGACGAATTGTACATTTTTTTTGTTTACAGGCAAATATAATCAATAAAATTTAATTATTCCTTGTTCATAGCTGCTTCTTCTTTTCTCGTATTTTACAACACTTATACATAACATATATGAGTCACCAAAACATTTCCTCATCTGCAGTTAATATCCAAAAATCATAATGTTCTAATTGTTTTAAGCAGTGTATAAACCAAGTCAAATATTTTACACTTCACATTAATATCAATTATTTTTAATTTCACATACAAATCAAGTACTTATACAAAGTTTTTTAAATTTAAGTATATCAATAATTAAAGATAACCATTCTAAAATTGACAATAAAATATTATTTTAATATTAACATGTTTACAAAATTACAGCAAAATTTATTTTATTTTGAAATATAACTCATTTTTCTCAACTGCAAGTTAGTTAAACTAAATTATTAAAAATTTGTTAGCAAACATCATACTTTTGCTATAAGTTGAATGTTATAAGGACCATTAGCTTCCAAAGCTTCTCCAATAGCAGTTGCAATATGCCTAATCTTTGTAAGAGTCTCTTGATTCAGATCTTGAGGAGGTGTTACAAGTGTAGCATCTCCTGAATGAACACCAGCATTTTCAACATGTTCAGAAACAGCCATGCAGATTAATTGTCCATTATCAGCTACAGCATCTACATCAATTTCCTACATTTTTAAATTAAAATACACTTATAAAGACAAAACATTTCATAACTGGATTTAAAAAAATTATAACAATGTCTTAGAAATGTATACATTAATATTTTAAAAATAATTTACAAATGTAAATTTATTACCTCAGTTATTTATATCTAGCACAAATTTACTACAAATTTATTAAAACAAACAAAAATAAATTTACACATCAAAATTTATTTTGTCACCAAAAGTGAGCCTCATCGAGTGCAATACAACTAAGACCGCATTCGATCCAATCTGTCATACATTTTTTGTAGGCTGGCAGACTTTCATTTTAAACACAAAATTTAAGGCAAATTCTTTATTTAACTAATGTTTTCATTGTAGAAGTCTCAGAGCACTCCAAATGTTTGATTATAAAAATAGTCACTGTCAACACACTGAGAAACAAATCTTGCTCAAATGTTAAGTGTAACTCAATAGAATGCTACCAACTTAAAAAAAAAAAAAGAAAAATGTAGCTGTAAAATTTGTTAAAAAATTATATAAATATTTAAAAAAATTGTGAAAGTATTTCAAATTAAAAATTTTTGATACTTTTTACACAGAATGTCCAGGAGTTCAACATAGAAAACATCATAATCGAAAAAAATTAAAATATTAAATTAATCAAGAAAGATATAAACTAAAGAAATTTAAGTTCCTGCAACATTTTATAAAATAAACAGAAAGAAGTTAAAATATATCCTTTTTCAACAGCACATTATCAAATTTTAGTTTTAATTATTTCAAACTATGTAGTTATCCTATATAAAATTAATAGAAATAAATTTCATACTTTTGCATCAGTAACAAATTTTGAAATGACAATCGCAGTCCCAATAGCTGTAGCTTCAGATAGATATGTTTCTAGATCTTGATGTGAATAGGCAACATTCATTGCAGCTCCACTGAGTACATATGAAGGGCGCACCAAGCATGGATATCCAACTTTTTCACAAAACTCTTTTGCCATCTACATAAAAAGTTTTAATAAATGATTTTTAATGAAATAAATATTAAATCAACACTCAATCATTTGAAAAACAAATACATAATAAGTATCAGAAACCTAAAACTAAAATATTAACACTATTATTTTATGGATATTTTCTGATTTATAATTTCAAAAACTACTTTTTAAAATGAATCAAACATCAATTTATTCAAGAAAATTTCAATTAAATGACATGTATTACATCTGAAGTTGTCAATTCTTTCCATTGCGGTTGAGATATTCCAATTTGATCCAGCATTCGAGAAAATTTGAATCTGTTTTCAGCACTATCAATGGATTCTGGTGATGTTCCGAGGATTTTTTGCCTGTTAAGATATTTTCAAATAGAAATTAATTTCAACAAACATTACAAATGCTCCATATCTCTTTTAAATAATGTTTAAAGTATCAACTTTATAATATTTTTAAACCTGAAAATATAAACTTCTTACCTTATGATGCCACAAATCCATCGCAATATTATTTGGTAACTGACCACCCATACTTAGAATAATACCTTCTGGATTTTCACTATTATAAATATCCATAACCACCTACATATTTTTAAATACAAAAATATATATTTATTAAACATATTGTTAATTAAAATAAGTAAAAATTAATGGTTTTTCATTTATTAATTACCATAAGTAAAAAATTTAAGTACATAAATGCCTTTTATGAACATAAAAAGAAAATGAAGAAAAATATTTAAATCTGTTATGGCAGGTATCAAGAAACAGATATAGATCAAAGCATACAATAAGAAGTTTTATATTTTGTAAACAGCATTATGAAAATATCAGTAGATAAGAAAAATTGAATTTTTAAATTGAATAATTAAAATCCAATGGATAAATTTTATCAATATGAATTTAATATAAAAAGTATTTAAATTTTATTATAAAAATGAAAACTGTTACCTCAAAAGAAATTTCATCAAAATATAATCGATCACATTTATCATAATCAGTACTAACTGTTTCAGGATTATAATTCACCATGATGGTTTGTTTATTCATCTATAAAAAGAATTACATTGAATATAAACAAAATATTTTACACATATTCAATATTTCAACAAATAATTTCAGATAGATAATCTATCTGAAATTATTTGAAATATAATAGTCGGAAACTATTTGAGAAAACAATAAAATTGTATAATTATGACTATGAAAAAATTAAGATCCATCTGAGATTAAGAAAACAAAGGAGAAAAAATTTATATTATTTAAAGTTCCATTTATCACTATGAGAATTAAGAGAGATTAAGAAACGGAGAAAAATTAACATCACAAGAATAAAAAACAAAAATTCAATTATCATATTAATTTTACCTTGCGAAGTTCTTCCACACAATTGACAGCACAATAATCAAATTCAACAGAACTACCAATTCTATATACTCCAGAACCTAATACCATTACAGCATCACCAGGAAATTCTATATCATGTGATTCACCATTGTATGTCAAGTACAGATAATTCATTGTAGCTGGCCATTCTGCAGCAACTGTATCAATTTGTTTCACCTTAGGCATTATATTCAGAACATTTTCTCTATGTTTTCTGATAACATATTCTGAACTATAAAGTAAATTATAAATATAGAGATTATTGTTTAATAATAAACATTGAAATATTTTGAACTTGAAAGTTTTTATCTTTTTTATCATCAATAAATATAGTAAATAATATTTTATTAATAAATTAAAATAAAAAGTTTCAAATACTATAATTTTTTTCCTATGAAGAACAATGGCATATAACCTGCAGTCATAATTTTTAGGGGAAGGGGAGATATGACACTAGTGTACAAATCGGCATTTATTTTTTCCCCCTTTAAAACATTTACATACCAAAAATTTCTATTTTCATACTTCTACTTAAACTGTCACATAATTTTTGATTTTTAAGAGCACTTTCAGGTCAAAGTAATATTAAAAAATAACAAAGAGGAAATTGAAGAAAAAATATATGCTTATATTAATAAAATAAAACAAATAGCAGGTATACTCCATTAAATGAAACAAATAAATGTAAAAAAATAATAGATTATAAGGATTCCCCAAGAATGTTAAAATCAATCTCAATAATATAAAAAAGAATTTCATAAAACTTCAAATTCTAAACTTTTGATTCTAAATTAAATGAATTGCAACAATTTTCAGCAATTTATAACTTCATATTTATCAAAAAGATGAAAATCTTGATCAGAATCACTGTTAATCATTTATTTAACATTCACTTTATCATTCATCTTGATCAAAAGTACTTTTAAAAGATGATTTTCATATTTAATTTAATAATAAAAAATTCATATTTTTAAAAAATTATTAAAAGCAAAGTATTCTAGTAACCATTTGTATAATATTTATAAAGTTAATAGGTAACATAAATTAAATATTATATTTGTTATATATTTATAATATTAAATATAATTCCAAAATAAATAAATTAGTAAAAACAATCACTCCATTTTATTTTACATTTAAAGAAAATTTATATATCTTAAATTTAAAAGACAAAACAATATTGCATAAATTATAAACTTATATTTATATAATTTTTAAATAATTTTATAATTTAAAAGGAAGAATTTGAATTTTACACAAATTTGTATTTACCTTTTAACACACATAGCAATGTGTTTATCAGAAAAATCTAGCTGCTTTGCTTTCAAAATTACATCAGTAGTAAGAACTGAAATATCATTAACTTGGATCTAAAATACACAAAAAACATTTAAATGTTAAAATATCAATCAAAATAGAAATTTGTTGAAACATATCCTTCTAACTATTAGTTTTTCTCTTTCATAAGACAATTTACCAAAATTAAATAAATTGCTGGTTTATATCCAGTAATACTAAAATTTAGATCATTAATACTTTTGATCTTCAAAAAATTTAATAGAATTTTAATCTCTAATTAAAAAGTTGCTCACTTGAAAATAAAAAAATAGCTTTACCAAAATATTTATTGGAAATTGGAAAATATCTTTTACAAAAATTTTTTAATAAAAATGTGAGTAAAATGAACTACATGAAGTACTTTAGTTTCTTTTTTTTCCCATACAAAAAGAAAGCATTCATTTTGAAACATTAATATTTAAATGTAATTATTGGAAAAATTTACACAACTTCATTAAAACCACATTACAAAACATTTTACAAAGATAAACCAATTACAAAAAGCTTCAAAGATTTAATGAAATTGAAGGAACTGCTAACCAAAGCAATTAACAAGGAGGAAAAAATTATAGAAAATTAACAGAAATTATTATAATTTGCTTCATTAACTATTTCACATAGTAAAATATACTGGAAAGTTTCTTTTAACTTTGTATTATATTTAATACATTGTAGAAGTTTGAAATACAGAAACAGACTATTAAAATATCATTAAATACATACCTTGGATCTGAAACTCTCTAGATATGTTTGGAAATCAATAATATTTTTCAGTTTGTATAAAAACCAAGAATCAATGTCAGTAAGTTCCCGTAGCTTTTGAACTGAATAATTGTTTTTTAAAGCAGCTGCAACTACAAATATTCGCTTATCAGTTGGATATTCCAATTCCTAAAAAATGCAAATCATAGAATTTATACCAGTAAAATCCATTAATGTAAGATAATATCCATTAAATAACCAGTAAATATCCATTAATATGAGATATCAAGAAAATTTTATAAAAAAGAAATACAATTTCATTAAATGTATCAACATTATAAAAAATGATTTGCGAAATTAAAAATTAAGATTTTTGAAAAATTCAGTATACTTCTAATTTATTTATTTGAACAGTACAACACTTATTCAAAAAAATCCTAATCTCAAATATACCATGCAAACTTAATTTTTAAATCTAAATTACATTAAAATAATTTTATAAATTATTTGATATTAATTTAAAAATAAAAGTCAACTTACTTCATCATTTACTTCTTTCACATATGGATCAAAACCAACAACATTTTCATCTACCATTCTTAAAGCTTTTTGAAATGCTTCTTCAAATTTACGGCCAATTGCCATAACTTCACCAACACTTTTCATAGAACTACCAATCTATAAAGAAGTTAAAAGTTAATTTTTATTGAAATCAGATACAAAATAAAAATTTATTTTTATATTAAATGCTGTAGAAAGTTTCCCTGAAAAGATCTACAAAAAAAATGTATGAAATAATATATATGTAATTAAATATTTATTCACATGACTTATACAAAATAATGACAAATAATTATAAATAAGTTTAATAAAAAATAAAACAAAAATTAAATAACAAATAAAAAAATATTTTATAAGGTAAAAATTCAATTTAAAAATTTATTTTGTTTATTAATAAAAATTAATTTATTATTAATAACATTGCAAAATTTCTTCATTATTTATAAGAAATACATACCTTTGTACTAACATGAGGAAATTTCCTAAATCCCATCTTGGAATTTTCACTACACAATAATCCAAACTTGGTTCAAAGCATGCTGTTGTTGTAGTGACAGAGTTTCTTAAATCTAACAGAGATTTACCAAAGAGCTAACTTAGCAGCAAAGAATGCTAAAGGATAGCCTGTAGCCTTACTAGCTAATGCAGAACTCCTTGATAATCTGGCATTAACTTCCACAATATAGTACTAATATAAATAAAAAGAAATATACACCAATTTAATGTTTTCAAATCTTACAGAGTACAGTAGCAACAAAGTTTATAAAATAAGAAATAGTGAGAAAAAGTATCAAAAATCTGTTTTAAAAATATTTTAGCCTTTATAAATAAAAATTATGGACAAAGATATTTAAAAATATGACATGTGTATATATATTGCAATAAGAACATCATTAAAATTTCAAAATTAAGATTTTATATACAATTTTTTAATATTTATTTAAGTATATATAAATCAATATTCTATATTAGACTTATTGTTAATAAAAGAATTTATAACAATATTATATCAATCCTATTACAAATATTATCTTTTAAACATAAGTGAAAATCCACATAATTGAGGCTTTTTGATGAAATTTAAAAAGGATAAAAACCATGGGCAACATGGCACATTAACATATTTTTCAAATAAATAAACAAAGACAAGCAATGGAGATATAAAAAAATGATTACTTCTTGCAGATTTGGATTTAATGCATACTGAATGTTGCATTCTCCAACGATTCCAAAATGCCTGACTACTTTGATAGCTGTTGTCCTGAGTTTGTTATACTCCTGATTTGTCAAAGTTTGACTAGGAGCTACAACAATAGATTCACCGGTATGAATTCCCAAAGGATCAACGTTTTCCATATTACAAACCTAAGTAAAACATAAGAAGTTATATGGATATTTATAAAATATCTTAGTAAATAAATATATTTTTTATTAAAATAATTCTCCATACTTAAATAAAATACTTTATTTCAAATATTTAAATATTGAAATGAGATATTTAAAAATAAAATTTTTTATACTATATTACATACTATAATTCAAATTTCAGTCATAATAGAAAATAAGAAAAATATAAAACAAAATAACTGAAAATACTGTCTGTATAAGTATAAAATAATAACAAATGCTACTTTAGATAATTTAATGATATTTTTTATTTTTTTAAATAATTTATCAAGGAAAAGTTTTCATTTTCTTCAAAAAACTTCCATGAGTACATTTAATACAAAATAAATATATGTGAAGAAATGCTCTTAATATTATAATGTAATATAAGCAAGATGAAGTTACAATGCTGTATATGATAAAATATAAATGAAGCAGAAAAAACATAAAAGATTACAATATTTAAGGACAAATTGAATGTAATAAACAATAAATACAAACTATTTTTAAACTTACTGTTATGCAATTGTCATAAACATCTCTGACAACTTCATACTCCACTTCCTTCCACCCTTTCAGAGATTTATCAATTAATACTTGTGGAGATCTAGCCAGTGCTTGAGTAACTAAAGCTTTCAATTTTTGTTCTGTATGAGCAAACCCTGAACCTAAGCCTCCAAGAGCATAAGCAGTTCTAACTAAAACTGGATAGCCAATTCTTTTGGCTGCACTGATAACTAAATATTCAAAAATTAAAAAAATATATATATATATACTATAAAAACAATTTTGTAATAAAGAAAATAAAATACTATACATAAGAAGGGCTACTTAAGGTTAAAAATATGTTTGGTACTTTCAAATTAATATTCAATTAATTAAATTTTTCATTAGTATGCTAATTTAAACTTAGTGTTATTGAATCTATATAAAATTATTTCATCTCCGTAAATATAAATTTAATTTGTTTAAAAACATGTTATACAAATAATGAGTCTTTTATATAGAAAATAAAATGTGAAAATTAAGGTGGTATTTTATCAAAACTAAAAGATTATAACAAACCATCACAATAAAACTATTTGAAATTAATATAATATTCAAAAATTTGTTATGAAAAATATTAAATAAAATAATAAAATTAATTTTGAAATAAGAATTTTTTTAGAAGAAAAAGTCTTCAGACAACATATTGCAAGTCTTTAATCTAAATTTCAAATAATTAATATTGAAAAAAGAAAACAAGAAAAAAATAATACATACTTCTTCAAACATTATATACAGCAGCATTAGGTATAACCTTCTCTCCAATCTTTACTAATTCTTCATTGAATAATTTTCTATCTTCCGTGTTAACAATTGAAGATATAGATGTACCTAAAACCTTAACATTAAATTTTTGTAAGATGCCAAGTTTTGAAGTTCTATACCACAATTTAAAGCTGTCTGTCCCCCAAATGTCAGAAGAATACCATCAGGCCTTTCAGATTTGATAACCTGGAATCAAATTTAATTTATGCTCATTAAATTGTTTTCTATTAATTAAATTAATTGCTCTATTAGTCAAAAATTCAAATATGATCAATTTAGGCTAAGACATTTTTAAGGTATATAGTCCAAGTTTCATTTTAATTAACTATTATATAGTTTTTAATTTGAAATATTTTATTATTTATTATTTAATTAGAATATAATTTTTAATCGTCTACATATATATTATCTATTTTAATCACAGTTATGTGGTAACATATATTATTTATATACTTTGAATATAAATTGTGAAAATAAAAATTATGTATGTTTCAATAGCGATATCATTATTACTATCTATACATACTATAATAGTTGTGGCTTAAAATATTAAACTACAATTTGTTTAAATATAATCTATGTAAAATCATAATTAAAAAAAAGTATTAATATTTAATTTTTGCTAAATAATTTAATATTTTGAATAGCAGGTAATTTGAAAACATCTCTTTTTCTCATTAACAAATTCACAAAATTTGTAAAACATCATAAACATATGAACATTTAATTCAATTTCACAAATAAACATATGCAAGTAAAATAGCCATAACTACAATACATTTTAAAACCTAGAAAAGGGTTTTTATAAACTAATACAATACAATTTACATATAAATTATCCACAATCATTTTCATATGAGAAAAAAAGAATATAAGAAAATAAAAAATAAATATTCTGAACACATTGCTAACCTCTGTAACATAATGACTTGTAATTGGTAAGAAATAAACTTTGTCTGCTAAACCTGGTGAAGTTTGAACAGTTGCAATGTTTGGATTTATCAAAACACTAATGATATTTTCTTCTTTTAAAGCTTTAATGGCCTGGAAAAGAAAATAAATATTAGTAAAATTCATTTTTAAATAAACTCCATGAACCTTTTTTTTTTTTTTTTTAAATAAATAGACACATAATTAGTTGTATCAAATGCTTTAAAAACAAAAAACAAATTGAATTGTGATTGATCTTTAAATTAATAGAAATAAATACTTGGTTTTTAACTACAGTTTAAATAATATAACATTTATAATAAAAAGTAAAAAAAATATGATTGAATTTGAAATTATAAATTCTTTTATAAGTTATTCATGGCCCTATTGAATTCTTTCTAAATTATTATAAAAAAGTATGAATATTATACATTAAAAATATGAATAAGATTACATTAAAAAATCTTTTATCATACTTCAACCTGAATTTTTATTTATAATATCATTTTACGTCAATAAATAATTTTTAGTACAGAACTATTTATAAAAGTATTCCACACTCTTATTCACAAGCATGATATGCTTAATGCTAAAAATGCAAACATTAAAATCAATATTTTTTTGCTAACTAATTTAATTCAAATCAACCAATATCAAAATTGCAATATTATTAGGTGTCAAATTTTTCGTTAATTTTTCTGTGAAATATTCTTTTAGTACATATTTAAAAAAAATATTTTAACTGTAAAATTTAGTACATACATTTAAAATTATCATACATAAAAAAAAAAAAAGATTTTTATTATATGCAAGTTTAAAATTTTTATTATATTATATTCATCAGAATCAAATTATGAGTGTTTCCGACACATTAAGTGAATGTAATCTTCCGACGTAAAATTTAATTATATTTCTTATTTAAACATGAAAGACTTAATAATTAACTGATCAAAATTGTTTTAAACCTTTTATTTTCTAATTTCACTCTGAATATCGCATGATATAATATATGTAAACAAGATATTTGCTAATAGCATCTAAAGAAAAATATAATTGATGGCAAACATACCTGAGATCCTGAATAATCAAATTCTCCAGCTTGTCCAATTGACAATCCACCTGAGCCAAGTATAATAACTTTTTTTCTTTTATATTGATTTTCACTGTCTCCTTGTTCATTTACACCCATCAGACACTCACAACCAGCTATTGGAGCTGCCTGCCTCTGATAATACATCTGAATTCTCTCATCTACAACAGGCCTGTGAATAATGCATATATATTTTTAAATGTTAATCCATTAGATTTTTATAGTCTACTTTTAGTAGCTTATCTAAAAGGAATGTTAATTTTTTTCACATAAAAGGTAAATTATAAATGAGGAATTTATGTTGATAAAAAAACATTTTAAAAAAGAAAATTACAAATGTCTTCCAATAATTAATAAGTCAAGCTATCAAAATGAAAGCTAAAGCAAATAAAAAAAACAGTAAAAGTAAGAGATAATTTAAAAAAAAAAATCCATTAATTTTAATTCAGTAAGAAACTATGTTATACAATAAAAAAATTTTTTTTAATGAAAAAAAATATTAGTATTTATCTGGTACTCACCCAAAGGATATTGTTTTTATGATCCAGAACAAGTTCAATAAATATATCAAATAGGAATTCCAAATCTTGGGGTCCAGCACAATGCTCAGGATGAAATTGAACACTAAACATTAATTGTTAAAATATTTTACAAAAATTAAAATTTCCGTGTATTAATTATCTAAATAAAATTCCAGAAACAGTTAAAAATATAATTCATCATGAGGTTTAGAGCCAATTTTTATAAGAGTCTATTAAAAATCATTTCAAACACATTTTTTAATTAAATAATGATCTTACAAAAAAAAATTATGACTTATTACATCTCTATTTAATAAAATAAACATCTTAATTTAATAAAAATTCTTAATTTTAAATAATTTATTTTCCTTTATTTATTTTGAAGATTTAAATTCTTATTTTAATAAACTTGCCTAATTTTTAATATTAATGAAAAAGTAATTTTGCATGTTTTGAAATACTAAAATTTATTCATTCATATTTTCACAATGACATATAAAATGATTTACACAGTGTGAAAATAAAAAGAGAGATGAAAATTAAAAAAAAAATTACAGATAAGGATAATTTTAAACCTTTATTTTTTTTTCTGTTACTTTTAACTTTACATATTAATATATTATTAGAAAAAAAATTAGAATAAACTTTTTTCGATATCATTCGCATATCTGTCAATTATTATAAATTAACTAGCATAAATCATCTGAAATGACTGCGGTTTTAAATTCTTTTCTTTCCAGCAAAAAGATAATTCAAATAAATTTATACACTACATTCAAATTTTTACTGTTCATAAAAAACTAAAATGCCAACTATCCTATTTTATCAAAAAAAAAAAAAAAATTTAAAACTCATTTATTATTTATCAGGAAACAAGTTCTTTTTACTTTAAATTAACAAAAAAGAAAACATTATTTTGATGACATTACTTAAAATATAAATTATAAAATTGCAACAACTAATAATATACAATAAAACAAAACTACTTGACAATTTACTTTTTTATTTTAATAAGACATACCTGAAAAAAAAGGTAAGTATGAATGAAATATTCCTTCATTAGTATGGTCATTAGCATTTGTATAAAGAGGTAGCCATTTATTTGGAAGAGATTTTGCATCTACAGCAAATCCATGGTTTTGCGAAGTTATACAGCATCTCTTGGTATCCAAAAATACACATGGTTGATTATGCCCTCGATTTCCGTACCTTACAAGATAAAATAATAATTGGAATATTTTTCCTTTTAAACATCAAAAAATTACATTCTATCATTTGTAATAAATTTAGATTAATAAAAAATTATATAATAGATTAATTTTTAAAAATATAAATTTATAAGAACCTTCATATGAAACACTTAAAAAGAATAAAAAGTGGAATATATGAAACATAAGTCCTTTTAATTAAATAATTTTTCATCTTATAATGCATTTTAACACTGATATTATTTTACCGCTTTCTCTAAAAACAGCAATTCTGAAGGCATTAATAATATTAATAATAATAAAGGTGTTAATAGTATTTAAAATAAAACAGCACCTAGTATATTACATAAATTTTCTTATTTTATTTATTTGAAATATGATGATGTAAATTACACTTTATTTCTTTTTGTAGTTAAATACAACAAATATTTTTTTTTTTTCAATTCAATTTTTATGTACAAGAAAATGTGCATGCTTTTCATTAAATTCTAGAATAAAGGCACAAAAGTTAAACTGCCACTATTTAAAAAAAAAAAATTACAATATTTTCCTTGAAATAAAAATTTAACAACTTTTTTTCATTTATTTGAATGAAAATATCCCTTTCAATTTAAATAATATAATACATAAGAACTAAAATTAATTCACTCCACTATTCATAATTAATTATTCATCACTAACTTACTCCATTTTATAAGTTGTAGCTCCAGCAGCAAAGAGATAAAAGTTGATGTCCCTAGCATATATAAAATTGGTTTTCCATCAGGATTAAGTAAATTTTGAAGATTTTTTTATTGTTACTTGACATAAATCTGGATTTCAGGGCCATTACTCAAAAATAATCCATCAAAATCTATATTAAAAAAGCAGCATAAAATAAGTTGCTATTAAGCTATATGTTGCTAACTAATAATAAAATTCTGGATAAATAACAAATCATTACAATTGATTTATAATAACCAAAAGAAGGAATAATATTTCATTTAAAGAGAAGGTAAAAAGAAGGTAAAATATTTCATTTAAAAGAATATCTAAAATGATGAAATCTCAACTATATAAGAACAGTTTATAAATTATAAGGCGATTATTAGAGTAAATCTAGAGGAATTAGTCAGTTATAATTTATAACATAAAATTTCAATATCTTATTAATGTAAATTTTGAAGTTGTTTTACCAACTTATTTTCAATAAAATAAATATTAAATTTTTTCATTTAAATTATCTGAGCTTTATAATTTTAACTTAAAAAAATAAAAAATAAAATGTGTAAATGTAACTGCAATCAAACCTAATAGCAATAACTTGGACATGAAATAGCTTTTTATAATTATTTTATCTTT
Organism: Caerostris extrusa; assembly: GCA_021605095.1. NCBI lineage: Eukaryota > Metazoa > Arthropoda > Arachnida > Araneae > Araneidae > Caerostris > Caerostris extrusa. Next base: position 136,032 of record BPLR01011527.1, on the reverse strand, counting down.
TATTTCAATATAAAATACAATTCACTATAAATGTTATTCATAATGTAAAAAGAAACCTGATGTGAATACCCAAATGAAGTAAAAAAAAATTTTTATTATGTTTCACTTATTTATTCATATGTAGGCAAGTTACAAATTGTTTCATACCTAACAATAAAAGACAACTCACTTTTAAGGTCTAACGGGTGATTCAGGGGACAACATGTACAGCAGCACCTCTTTGTACCAAACAACGCAACTGGTTATTTTTCATACCACAGTCAACAAAAAACAGAATTTTAGACGATCCTTTGGGATTATATGTTTTAACTTCCTATAAAAAAAATTTTAATCTAGAATTAATATTCTATAATAAAACTATACTTATAATATGCATAATAATTTCGGAACTGTTAAGAAACTTTTAAATCATATAAATGAAGTTTCTTGCTTCTTAATAAAAGCTATAGAACTTAATTAACTAGAAATTAATGCTTAAGTAAATAAATTCAGATACATATATTAGTATTTATAGATGCAAATTAACAATAAAGTAATATAAGACAACTTATTTAATAATCCTTTTAAAAAAAACTTTAAAAAATAAATATACACTGTTTTGCTAACTTGCACATTTAAACATGAAAAATTCCATACAGAGTTAATGTTAAAAGTATTTAAAAAAATTATAATGGCCTTTTTTCTATTTTGAATAATAACAGATAGATTATTTAAAAAATACAAATTTATATCAATATAAAAAGAAAAAAGCATGCCTTGGTAGAAACTTCTGCAACTAAATTTCTTATGTTTGGATCTATAAATTTTATATCTTGTAGAGGTGTACCTTCAATTACAATCTAGAAAATAAATAAACAAATTATATACAAATAAATCATGTAAAAATTTTACTACATTATAGATCTTGTAAAAATTTAATAAAAATAAATTACAAAAAAAAAATTAAATAAAAATAGATTGCACACATATCATACAAAGCAAATTATCTTTTGAAAAGGGGAAAAAATGTCATTAATTCATGAACAAAAAAATTAGGCAAAATAATACGAGTTACACATAAAAGATTTTATTTGTTATCACTTCTGACAATAAAAAATATGTTTGCATAAAACTGCAATATTACTGCTATCATTAGAAATTTCTTGATTATTGTCTTCATGGCTCATTGGTGAAATTTTCTGTAATCTAACAAAATTAGTAACTTTCCTGCTGTGCCAATGTTTCGGTGGATTTATGACTGAATTCAGTAATTAATCGTTGTGTTTGTGGTTTGGTTAGGTCATTGTTTAATTCTTTATCTTTTGTCTAATAATAGTCGTTATCCATAATAGTATAACAACAATATAAATACATGTGTTAGTTTTTTTTTTAATTCTTAGATTTCCTTCCCCCTCCCTAATTTGATTTCTATTCTTTACGCATAATTTTAGTAGTAAAAGGTAGTAATAAAAACAGAATATAAATGAAAAGAATTATTAATTTTTGAAAACTTACAAATTTTTATATACATTCATAAATTTTAATATACAAAATTTTCATATAATAAAATGCATAAAAATAAATACCTTTCCAAGGCAGCCATTTTTCTTACTACGAATTCTCTTGGTAAGATCACGAGTATCAATACCTGAAATTCATATCTTAAATCAATAAAAAATGCTACTGAAATACCAATAATAAAAAATTACAAGAGGCACTTTAAAATTGTTAAATTGTCTTCAAAGCAAAATCCTAGATGGAAATCTGACATTCTTTATAAAATTAGAAAAATTTGAATTGGTGTACCTTGAATTCCAGGAATACCACTGCTTTTTAACCAGTCAGATAATGATCTAGATGAACTCCAATGACTGTATTGTTCACTAAGCTCACCAACAACTAAACCTGCAGCCCAGATACATTCAGATTCAAACCATTTTAGAATTCCATGTTCATCACGTTCTTCAGGTCCTACTCCATAATTCCCAATTAAAGGATAAGTCAAAACAAGAATTTGTGCATGATAGGAAGGGTCTGTCAGCGACTCAGGATAGCCCACCATACCCGTCTGAAAAACTGAAAAAAGATGAACATGTTTAAGTAAATTATAAAATTAACTGAATAAATATGGATATACATTAAAAAATCCAAGTCAAAAATTTAAAGAAAGCCAAATTAAAAAATAAAATTACAACTAGAGAATTATTTTCCAATGATAAAATGGAAAGATAAGAATGACAACATAAATTTAAAAGGAAATAGCATATTAAATGTGATAAATTCTTTTTACGATCAGCACTTAAGAAGATAACTCGTGAAAGTAAATTAAAAAAGGAGAAAATGTTTCTCATTGAATTATACTTGCATTTCAAACAATCATATTCACTTCACATTTTATTATTTAGATTATTTTCCTTTCAAGCAACTGATTAGATTTTTAAATGAAACCTAATTACATAAACTTTAAATTTTATAAACAGATATCATTAAAAATTCAAATAAAAAATTATAAATATATTTTTAAGATTTTTTTGAAAAATTCTTTTTATTTTTTTTTATAATAAGAAAACAATATTTATATGGAAATAAATAAAAGATATTTATTAATAATTAATAAGATCTAAAATATTACAGCAAACTTAAAGCATATGAATTTCATTTTAGAAATTTAATGAATGGAATAAAATAAATTAGAATAAATGAATATATATTTCATATTTTCAAATATTCAATTTAATTTCATTGTAATCTAAAATATGCATTTTTCTGTTTTGTTTTTAAGATTCTGCATTTAGATGCATTTTTAAGGAGCGGATGCATGATAAAGTCAATAGGTTGCATTTCATATCTCGTTGAAATACGAGTTCATATTTTGAGTGTTAAAAATTCTACAATAAATATAAAAAATAAAATAAATGAAAGATGATTAATTGTAATTCCAAATTAAATGCTTATAGTTTGGTTTGTCGCTCTACGGTCATTTTATGCACACTTTAGGCTAATTAGACAGGGACATACAAAATTAATGTGGATTCCAAACTACTCGCAAACATCCATGTCACCGCCAGGATTCAGAACCTGAAGCCTGTGGTACCAAAGACAGAACTGTATGTAAAGGTTGATATAACCTATTACATTAATATTTATTGTTTTTAAAAAGTATCACAAAAATTAATCAAAAAAAATTATGAAATTTAGTAAGTAAATTATATACTAGGAGCTGTTATTTCTGATATAATAAAGATATAAATTAAAACGCTTATACATTTAACATTTTTTAATTCAAATATTAATGATTAGAAACGCTTAACACCAATTTCACCAGATATAGATTTTTCAGCACCAAATATGGAACCTTTATAAACTGTTCCATCATCTAACACCAGATAGCCCAACATTGTTAATGATAATTCTACAAAAAAGTTAAAATTACATTAGGAAAGTAAAAGTAAGTAAAGTATTACTAAAAGTAAAAAAGTAAAATTACATGTGCTCCAAATGTAATGTTGAAGCTCAGTATTTTTAGACATATAATATTTTTGATTAAATTAATTTATATAAGTTATCAACAATTCATACTTAACTTTTGTTATCTTTCACCAATTCCTAAATGCGTGTTGATAAATATTATAATTAAATGGATACGATTTTAATGGCCAATTTTCTTAAATATAATTAATAATTTTTTTTGGAAGATAACGAAAATATATTTAATTATTTCCTCAACTATACTATTTAAATTTTGTATATGATTATAAGATCTGGATAAAAACAAATCGTACAAAATTCTTTTATAGATGTGTGAGTTAATTTAATACTAATGTAGCTTACATTTATTTTTGAATTTTATAAACTATTTTCAAAATTTAATTTTAGTTTCGGTTTATTCATAATTCTATATTAAGGTAGAAAAGCAATTATAAAATCAAATAAAGAAAACAAAAACAAGTATTGTTAACAATTGAAAATTTACCAGTAAAATGGAATTCTGGAAATATAAAAGTTTCTAAAAATAATTACGTAGACGTAATTATTGAAAGATAAACAAATAATCGTGAAATAAACTTTAAATCAGAACCGTTGTAGATTTTCGAATTTTACTTAGCCATAAAATTAAAATAAATTATTAATTTTCAATTTTGTATTCTACATCATAATTTAGTCAGCACTTACATACTTATTAATTTAAAATCACCTCTCTCATGAATCTCCGGCGCAAAACCATGTGCATGGGTGCATGCGCAAATGATGAATGCCAGGTGCGATTGTCAAAAAAATAAACAATAACCGGTTCTGAATTTAGGCAGGGTTCATGTATTGTGATAGCATGTAGGAGGGATAACAGCAATTCTAAGGGATAGGTATGTCACGTCATATCTATTGATATTTTGTAATTGATAGACGTCTTACCTTGCTTTAGTAAACAACGAAAGTGTAAAATAAAAAAAAGCAACTACAAAAGATCCCTCGAGGACTTTAATACTTTAGATTGGATTTAAAATACTTCAGACTTTTCGTAATTTAGTTGTAAAATTTTTATTACTTGAGAGATGAAGGTTTTTAGAGAAAGGATGAACTTACAGATGCGTTTTACAAGAGATGAAAATTTAAAATCTTCAGTTTGTGATCCAAACAGGGCCAGATCATCGCATAGAGAAAATGTGGCAAATGTCTAGGGCCCGGTTTTTAGAAGGGGCCCTGTCAAATTGTCTATGTTGAAAAGATTTGTAAATAAGATTTATTTTCTATTGAACAACTGTATATAATAAATAAACAAAAATATATTGTTTTATATGGGTTGTGCGAATTCTAAAATTTAAAGATAATGTGTTTTTATGTTTCTTCTTATTGAAAGTAATTCTTCCGATAATTTAGAATTTTTTAATAACGATAACAATAATATTAACTATATATATTCTTAACCTCCTTTGAAGTAAAAAAAATACATTATTTTTATATGATTATTGTGAATATCTAAAATATAGTGGAAATGTGTTGTCATGTTTCATCTTATTGAAAGTAAAACTCCTTATAATTTAGAATTTTTTAAATATATAATATTATTTAAATATTAACCCGAGAGTTAAATTAAACCATTAATATTTCAAGGTGATACTGTCATTGTATAACAACTTTGGCTAGGCATTTAATAAAATAAATTTCACACATTTTTTTTTTTTTTTTAATTTATAAACAGACTGGTTAAACTTTTCAAGAAGAACTAAAGTTTATTGTTGTATATCTAATATTATTAATTAATAAAAATTTAGCACTTGTTTTAGTTTTTCACATTACTTAGTTTTGTTTTATTTATTGTTTTGAATTGTTCTCTTTCTTGAGGGAGAGGAAGGGCCCTGTAAGAAGAAAATGTCTAGGGCCCCAAAATAGGTTAATCAGGTCTCGATCTAACATCAATAATTAACTGCTGGATTTCAATGCTTTTTTAAATTTTAATTTGGTTTAATTTATAGTTTATGTCTGTGTAAGGAATCTTATGTATATTTTATTTATGTCTGTGTAAGGAAATCTAATTTTCAAATCAAAATTTATAACAAATATTGATAAATAATAATAAAGAAAATCAATAAAAATTTCTGTTGATGTATTGATCTGGATGTTGTATTTGAATTATTTAAAATCAAACAATAGAAATTAAAAAATTAGGCTGATAGCAAAAACTAAAGATTTCTGAAAATATCATGTTTCTTAAAAGAAAACCGTTGTTTTGATAAAATGAAAGGAATTTTAAATTATGATTAATTTTTTAAAAAATATTTCTGTATAAAAAGAGAACATTTGACTTTTTTTAATCTTGTTTATAAAAATTGGCAATCCGAACTAATTTGTCAATAAAGTAAAGTATTTAAAAAAATAGTTCTCATTATATAAAACTAAATTTCACTCTAATTTATTAAAGTAAGTCACTTTACGAAATTCTTAGAAATAATATAGTTCAATATAGGAAAGAGAATGAATAAAATAATTTTTGAAGAATATTGGCAAACTGACCATATGATACATAGATACATAGTTGTTTATCTTTACTTTCTTTCAACAACATCAGTTATACACTGTTCAATAGATTTGATAAGATAATCAAGATTGAACTGAGAATCATAAAAATAAAAGAGATCGGTTGAAAGGATAAGAAAGGCCAATAACTGTTTAACTGAGGTTTTTTTTTTTTTTCCTTCTTTTTTTAAAGGGTTGGTATTAACGTATATCAAGAATAGTCAGTCGATGGGCGAAGGTCGGGGTGAACTTTTTTTTTTAGGGGTTGATCTACCCCTTATCTGCATATCGTATAGACGAAAACCTGAAAAACTTCTCTAAGCAACCTGGTTGCCGATACCCGTCACAACTACCATCAAATTTCTTCGTTTCAACGAATTCACCACCGGATTCAAACGTGAATCTCCTGCATATTAACTGTGAATGTTATCATTAGGTAACAAAAAAGACAATCTGGGAATTTAATTTTAAGTTTGAAGGTGGGCCTGGAAAACCACTTGGTTAACTGCAGCATGCAAATATTTTGTGTTTAATACATGGAAAAATTATCAATCAAATATTATTTTATCAAATATTCTTCTTTATTTGACGCAACAGCCATATGGGGGGAGGGGGGTCAGATTTCGAGACAGGAGATGTTTTCGTTTTAGGGGGTAGGGTTGTCAGCTCTTCGCTCAACAGTAATATTAGACCGGGACCTAAAATTTAAAGGGGATTTCGAACCACTACAAATATTCATGTCACCACCGGGACTAAAACCCGAAACTTATGGAGCCAGAGGGCCAGAACACTAGTCACTCTGCCGTCAGGTTCTTAAATATTATTATTAGATATGAAAAATTTACCAAACATGCTCTAATGTTTCAATTTAATTACATGTAAATTGATTTTTTTGCTATTATTTCTGAATCCATGTAAATTGTTAAGAATAAAATCGTAATTTTTTTTAAAAATATTATATTTTCATTTTGTAATGGTTTTTTATTCAAAATTTATTTAAAATAGGCGATATTAAAATCACTTGCACAAATTAAATGAAAAATACTAATCAACAATTAAATAATAATAATAAAAAAAAAAAAAATGTTAAAAATCTATCACAATAGAAATGTGTAATTTTATGCACGAAAATACATTTTTTGGAGAATAAATCTCTTCGAAATAAATCTACGATAAATAAATCTAAGACAGTTGCTGCTGTGATTTTGTTTAAGGTTTATAACGGAGATTTTTTTTCTATTACAATGACCTAGAATTGGGAAGGGGAGGGAGGTCATGGAAGGGAAAGGGGGAAGCTCAACAAAACAAAGGGTAACTGTTTGAGCGAACTCAATTGATTGTTCATACTAAATTATAAGTAATAGAAAATTTGTCGAAATTCCAGTTTTAATTAATGTTTTATTAATAATTTTTACATTGCATTAATTTGGTTCGAATACATAAAAAAAGAGAGCATTAAAATAAGTGGTACTGAGCAAAAATTAAAATTTAATTTCTAAAAAAAATAATAAAAATACATAACAAATTAAAAATTGAAATTCAATCTTCTTTTTTGCCAGCTCATCGATTACATCATTTTTAATCAACTTCAACATTTAAATGAATATTTAATAAAGCGAGAGGAATTTAGAATTTATTGTCATATTGTGTTTCTCAAATAGGTTTTCAGTTTTCGTAGCTTTAAAAAGATCTTTTACTTACGCAAGGGTGCCACTGGTAGAGTGGCAAATATTTTTAATAAGAAATATGGTCAGTATTTTCTGGGAGGTAAATCTATGTTTTTATTATTATTGAATTGAATTTGTGAGTTAGAACACAGCAGTAAAAATAAATTTTAAATTCAATTTTATAATATTTGCGAGTAGAACTAATTTGAGCAATAACGTCCCCAATAAAACTTAATGCAGCGTAAAGCTGTTATCTGATTTTTGTAATAATTTACATAGATGAAATGTATCTGCGAACATATCTAACATGGGGCCCTGAATGGCCGAATGTCTGGCTCTCGGTACCACAGGTTTCGGGTTCGAGTCCCGGCGGTGTCATGGCTGTTTGTAGTGTTTCGGAATCCACTTTAAACCATATGTCCCGGTCCTAATAGGATCGTAGAGCGTTGCGGCGGCATTGTGACTCCGCGTCCGTGGCTTATCTTCAAGTTACACGCGCCCCTTGGGTAATGCAAAATTTGTAACATCTGTGCAGCGCTTGCCTTAAGGCATCCAAGACCAAGCTGTCTCAGTGTTTGCCAGCTGCATTAGAACAAAAAAAAAAAAAAAAAAAAAAAAAAAAAAAACGTATTCTAACATATGTAAAGATACTAAAATATTTGTTTGACTTAAGGCATGTAATAACATTTTAACAGTTAGACGACGTATCACTCTCAATCTAAGACACTATTCCTTCCAGGCTGTTAAATATGGGACTGAAGATTTCTAGCATTGGTGACACTGATCCATGTCTTTATATACCTCTAGTATTTTTTTTTTTTCCCAGTTGATTTTGGGGCAGATTCAATTTCTGCTATCAATACGTTTTGTCTTTTTGCAATGAGAAAAAATTGTAAATTTTATTAAATTATGTTCAATGATTTTTCAATATCTTTAACTTTTATAGCATTTTCTATCGCCAATTTAAACTGCGGAATGAAGATATAATTTCGAAATGATTACATGTAATCAATTAATTTTATGTTCATGGAAGCTACACCATCGTAACCATGTCCATATAAAAATGATAATTCAGAAATAATCAGCTGGTATTTGTGGAAAATAATTCTCTATTATCTTTTATTTCAAAATTTGTCTTTTGAGTTAGATCGCCAAAAGTGGTAAAAAAAAATTTTAATTGAATTTTGGATTCTTTTTAGTATATTATTATTTAAAGCAATAACGTCATCAATAAAATTTAATCTATCAGATTTTATCTATATTGTAATCAGATATAACCTATATTATTTTATCTCAATTTAATCTATAAAGTTCGATCTATTAGATTTTTGTAACAACTTGCACAGAATGATAAGTATACCAGAATAATAAATATAATAATAATCCGAATATAAAAAATCGCACAATAATATTTCGAGTATAATTTTTTTTTCAATTATTATTTTCTAGAAAAATGAGAAAGAGTTTAATTAATATCTGTAAATTTTAATTGAGGATCACGAAATAACAGTGAAATTAATAAGAACGTGATGTATTCTAGTAACTGAATACTCAAATAATACATAACAAGTTTACGTAATGTGTAAGAGATTAAGAATTTCTACAAGAATTAGGAATAAATAATTTCAAAAGTAGATATGAAAGGATTATAAATGGCGTATATTAGAAATGAGATTTGATTCATAATTAATAGAAAGCAATTAAATACAAGTAATTAAATAAGAATGCATCGATTTAACTAAAAAAGTATTACATACCTTGATGAAGAAAAATACGATAAGAATACTGCGAAAAAATTTGACAATGTAACAACAAAAATCTTACTATATAATAACGAAAAAAATTTCTCAATGTAACAACAAAAAATCACTATTAATAATTACGAAAAATAACGAAAAATTTAATAATGAAAAAATTTTGCAATGCAACAAAAAAATCTTACTATATAATAACGAAAATTTTCAGAATAAAACACCTCATGCAACAAGACCGAAATAAGAAATGACCTTTTGACTTGTATTTAAAAAAATTGAACTGCTGAACAGGTCGTAATAAAAAGAAAGCTCCCAAGTTGAATTAATTATCGCAGCCTAGCGACAGCCAATTTGACACCTAATGAAGAATTTGAACGATTTGCTTATAAGCTTGGGGGTGGGCTCAAGTTGGACAAGCCCGCCCATCCCCCTCCGGATATGCTTCTGCATTCACCAATATAGTACCAAAAGAGAATTTCCCTTTCATTCTAAATATAATTCTTTTGTGTTTTATAATAACAAATATTGCTAGCTTATGAAATAAATGTTATAGGAAAAGAACAAATTTATATAAAACTAAATACTGATGTACTTTACAATGAAATTGAGATCGTACATTACATGTTATTCCTCTAATATTATAGATAGGACCGGATTTTCCTATAGACTATCTAGGTTTCAGCTTAGGGCCTCAAGATCAAGAGGGGCCTCGAGTCAAATAAGTGTTCTCGACTTTTTTTTTTTTTTTATTATCCGTGCCACATTTTTTATAAAGATTATTCCAATCACAACATGTTTCATTTAACATATTGATATATATCACAGTAAGGATGTAATTTATTATCTCTCACGTAATTTACAAACTTAAAAATGGGAGGTGAAAGGGCATCATAAGAGGAATAGCCTGGGGCCTCTTTTCATCTAAATTCGGCCCTGATTATAGACTTAAGTTTCCAGCAATTTTTATGTAGCCTACCTTGGTTCATAACTTTTAACTATATATTAAAAGTGAATACAAACATAAAAGATGTATATAGGTTACGTATATAGCAACATTTTTTTTTTTTCCACTGAACAACTAAAATTTCCTTGAAAACTTTTATTTAACAACAAGGGGTGTGTTCGATTATCTTAAAGTAACATTGTTAAGTGACCTTGAGATAACGTGTTACTATACGGGATTAGGTTATTTTAGTGCCAATCTTGACATATGCTAGACTAAATGAGTAGATAAAGATGATTGGAATATAAACAATTAGAAGAATAGACGAATCCTCTTGTTGTTATTATACTACGTAAATTGAGATATATAAAGCTTTTCGAAGAAACTTTCTTCAACAAAATCACACTATAAGGGACATATTTCCCCGTAACCTTGGGACAATGCCTCCATAAATATATTTCAGCTGTATGTATACTACTTCATTGTCTCAAAATATTGCTAGATAGATAAAGGTTTCGTTTGAAATATTTAGAACGAGTTGAACCTCATTAAATATCAATTTTGTTTTAAAAAGTTTTAAGGTAGTTAAATTTTTTAGACCAGATTTCAAAGATTATAATATGTTTAATAAAAATGAAACACTTAAATATTAGAAAAAAATATTTTACTAACATTCATTGCAAACTAGGAGATAAGAACCTTTGACAGTAATGCATTTAAGCCTGAAGGCAGAATGCCTATCTCCATTATTTTTTATTTTCAACGAGTTAACAACGAGAACAACGAGTTTTCTAACAACGAAAAGTATCAACTTTGTTGAATATCCAGACATTAGCAAAGAAGAGCAAGAATTTTTTGTGCACTTTAGAGGATTGCCATTATCCATTTTAGAACTGCGTTCATTATTTACTTTCAGTATTTTTTTTAATTTTTAGAAACTTTATTTTTTGTCACTTAACCATTAAATTAGCAACCATTAAAATTGTAAATTTATTTAGGAATTAAGATGAAGAGGTTAAGGGGTTTATCCCCATTGGTACTCCGTAATCGGTACGCCAGTTAGCAGCGTTCATTGGGTTTTTATATATTTATGTAGTGTTTGTTATATATTTATAACAATCATTTTCAGGCATAAATATTAAAAATCGATAAATAAAAAATCATTTGGCTCATTACTTTTGAGCATGGTTACTTCCAATGAATAAAGTACTCATAGGAAGTAACCCTGCTCAAAAGTAATGAGTTAATAATATAAATATAAATAAGCATTGAAGCCCACTTAATAAAATCACATAACATCACACAGCAAATCCTTAACTTTTATTATGTTATTTATATTTCATGATATCTTTTATAAATAAACAAATAATAGGTAATTTAAAAGGTTTTTTTTTTTTCTCCATATGTATGGCCAGAGATACAGTGAGATTTCACAGTTTGGTTTGTCCCTCTACGGTCATTTTGTGCACACTTTAGGCTAATTAGGCCGGGACCTACAGTTTAGCGTGGATTCCAGATCATTAACAAACATTCATGCCATCGCCAGGATTCGAACCTGAGGCTTGTTGTACCAAAGACCAGAGCGCTAGCCAATTGGTCATCAGGTAGCATGAGATTTCACAGAGAAGTTACGGTATACAGTATAGACTCTTGCAAGACTGTGCAATCTGATATACAGGGTGCTTACATGAATGCCTGATTTCAAATGTTAAGTGTAAGGAAACCGTCCATCTTTTAAAAATTGACTGTTGAAAGAAGCTTAAAATTTAGAGTTATTGATTTCTGCATGCTAATACATTTTTAAAATTTTATACTGCATCACAAATTTATTACAGCAATTTAATTCGAGCATTAAGCATTTTAGCCTGAGTGAAAGTTTTTTCCATCTTTTCATATCAGCAGGATACGTCTCCTTTATCTCACGGAAGCAAACATTGTAAGCATTTCCTGAATTAATTAATCTTATTTCCACTATACATAGTTTCTATATCAAGCGGTTTTCTTGTAAAAATTATTTAATTTTGTCAATCCGTATTAACTTCTGAAATTGATTTAATTTCGTTAACTATTTTTATTTCGTCATTTCACCACACATCAAATTCGATTTTTTCACTATTTCGTTTTCATCTTCTATTATTGAGGCATTTTTCTTTCATATTAAGATTGAAAAAGTGAATTTCAATACAATTTGGTTTCTGAGATAAGCTTTATTATTATTATTATTATTAATAATAATATTATTTTCATATTAAAACATAAATGAATGATATCTTTAACGCATATCAGATATGTTAAGTGCTACATAAAAAATAAAATAATTAACAAATGATGATAATTAATCAAATTAAAAAACATATTATAATTCTTGGAACATAAGAATGACTAAAAAAAGTAAAAGGTATGATCCAAAACATGCTTAAACTTATTTTCAAAAATATATTAAAATCTTGGGATTCAAATTTATAGTAAAGATGCCATCAAAATTATATACAACTAGCAAATATAACCCAAGTGGTGCTCGGTTTTTTCAATACAATAGATTAAATTTCGAGTACATTTAATGAAATAATAGATTAATTACAATTTAACTATTAATATTAAATTATAACTTAAAAACTAACTTAGTTTTTAGATTTTAATATTCTTAATTAGAAAAATGGAAGTCTCAAAAACCCTTATCCCCCTCATATTCATTTACATATTATTTTATCATTTTCGAAAGTAAAGTATTTATAAGAAAGTTCTTTATCATCAGTTTAATATCTTGCGTCGTTTTTTCCTCATTCATTTTTATTTTTTTTTATTAGCACTTTAATAAAATAAATACAAAATAATTTACAAAATTATATAAATAAATAAATAATAATTTTAACTTTTTAACTTTTTATAAATAAATTACAAAATTATTTTATTTTAACAATAAATTGCTGAAAATCATTGATATTTATATTCATTCATTAACGTATTCTAACGATGCTAACATCTTAAAATGAAGTTCTTCTTTAATTAAAAAAAAAAAAGAATTAATTAGAATTTACGTAACGCCACAAATACTTGTAGTTTTTTTTTTACTGTAGATATGCTACGTATTTTTCACTCTACTAATTTTAAAATATAAAATACTGCGAATAGTAATCAAATTGAATTAAACCTTAGGAAAATAACTATAATACACAAAAATGTTTTCATAAGATGATGTACTAAGATTGTGCAGAAATATCATCGTAAATTTTATCTGATAATTTGGTTTCATTTATTTAATCAGGCTTTTTAATATTTATTCTTATTAATAGTAATATTATGGCCATAATTTAATTATTATTGCTTCAATTTTTCATATGGTGAAGTGTACTTTTTAAAGTGTATATTAAGTCTCGAAATGTACATTGTGATGTACTGTTTTCATGTGTGTCTTAAATGATCTGTGGGTAATGTTCGTTGAGCAAAATAAAATAAGTTATATTTAAAGAAGAAATCCACTATGTAGTCATTGAATTACTACATAACTTTAGTTAATTCAAAATTTAATTTTAATAAAACTACTTTACTTATTACTACTTTTAATTATTAATTTTTCTAAAGTTTTAAATTTTTTTTTTTTTTTTTTTTTTAAGATTACCATTTATATTTACATTTAATTATTTGTATTAACGGGATTTTTTGATATGTTAAAACACGGGTATGAATTTAAAAAAAAAAAAAGAATAAAATCTACCAATAATTCTATAATGTAAGAATCTGTTTATATGTTTTAATAATAAGAATAAAATCTACCAATATTCTTATAATGCTTTATGAAAAAACAAATATATAATACGGTCAGAAATAAGGCAGAAAATACAATACAAAAATGTAACATTTCTCTTGGTTAATCTCTTAAATATATTCCACATTACAATTCAAAATAATGTTGTTGATTATTTAATATCCATATACATAACTTAACCACACATTAAATCATTAAGGTGTGTTAAATTTAATATTTAAAATTAATCGTTAGTTTATATTAGCCTTAGTCGTTTGCTGTGCCTTATTCTTTGATTGCTCACACTTTTATAAAGAAACAACTCCACAAGTAAATTATTTGTATTTCGTTATCACATTTACAAATAAAATTTATCTAAAATTAGAACAAATATTGATAAGAAAATAAATAAATGACATAGCATGCAAATATATATATATATATATATATTGAATAATCATAAAAGCTAACATATTACTAAAATAACCAAAAGAATATAAAATAATTAATGTTGTCTGTATTTTTGCTGTTTGTAATATTCGAAAATACAATAATGCCCTAAATATGTAAATAATAAAAAAATAATATTTTTGGCATCAAATAAAAAAAATAATTAATTTAGAGGAAATTTTTGTAACAGACATACTTGAGTCAGATTAATTTTTATTCCAGATTTTTGTAGCTTGTACTCGATTACTTCAGATTGAATTCAAGTACTGTGTACTATTCACTGTAGTACTGCAGACTTCACTTCAGCTGCACATTTATACTGCATTTCATTCAGAAATTTTAAAATGATAAAGATAGCGACTATCATCAGTTTTTGACCAGCACACCTGATAGAAAGGATGAATAATGACCTTTGAAGGAATTTGACCTTGGATATCAGCTGTCATTAAACCAGTCACTCTTTAAAGATAGCTGGTAAGTTCGTCTAAAGAGTTCGACTTTTCGTCTTAAGTTCGTCTTTCTTCCTTACAACATAGTAATAAATGGTCTGATTTGTAGAAACAAAATAAATTTTTAGTACAACGGGTTTGTAGAAGTTAACCCAAAACGTTATCAATAATAATAGATGCTTTAAGATAAACTTTTACCTCAGCTAAAAGTCATTTATATTTTATTATTCAGTTGAGAAATTTTCACAGTTGATTTTATTTTATACTGAAATGTGAATTTACTTTTCAAGTTCTGCTCTTTAACATTTATTATTATTATTATTATTCAGGTTAATAAATCGTATTTTTTAATAATTTACATAATTTTTTTTTTAAATAAAGAAATTAGCATTATTATTCATAATGAAAATAATCATTATTAAAATAATGATACAATTACAATAACTATTTAAAATTATATTTTAAATTATAATTATTTAAAATCTAATTTGAATTTTTTTATATATAATTAATTATTTTTTAATATATATAATTTTAAAAATAAATTAATTTTATTATTTATACATATTAACAAGTAATATAAAAAAATTTTTTTAAGTCAATTCCAATTTTTTTCACTGTATTGCAGAAAGTCCTTTATAAATAATTTTCATTCATTTTTTTAAGTTAAAAAAAAAATTCTCTCTCTCACATACACACTTTTCATCTCTCTCAATAATTTATTCACATTTTTCATTTTCCATTTTGTTCCCTTCTTGACTCAGACTAGAACTCAGAATGAAAAAAAGAATCTGTAAAAGAAATTTTTTCCAGCGATCTCTACGCTTCGCCACTGATTTTATTCCTAAATTTATATCCTGCTAAATATCTTATCTAAGGGAAATTTTTTTTTCTCCCATATAAAACTAAAATTAATTAATTAAATTTAATTAATGAATTAATATTTGAAAAAAACTCTACTAACATCAAGTGTCCTCCACTAGAAATTTAAAAAGATGTATTTGAACTTGAGTGGATGAATAAAAAGTATTTCATCAACGATTGAAAATTTGAATAAGATATATAAATATATATATAGAGAGAGAGTGTGAACTAAGAGTAGGAATTGAAAAATAAAGAAAGGTTTTCATTTCAAACTGAAATTTTTCTCTCACATCTGGTGCCATCTATTGGGAGATACATGCAACTTAAATCTAAAAAAACCAAAATTAATTGATTAAATTTAATTAATGTATTAATATTTGAAAAACTGTATTAACATCAGTGTCATCCACTGCAAGTTCAAAAAAATGTATTTGAACTGAGAGTGAATGAATAAAAAAGTATTTTATTATTTATTGAAAATTTGAACAATATATACATATACATATATATATATATATATATTGTTCAAATTTTCAATAGATAATAAAATACTTTTTATTCATTCACTCAAGTGAATATATATATATATATATGTATATATGGGGAGAGCGTGAACTCATAGTAGGAATTTAAAAATAATTAATATGATAAAATAAACACAATTTGATACGTCTTATTATATATATTTAATTATTTTAGCATAGAATCAGAAGTTTGTAGTATAAGAATGATAAATCAAATGAATTTTGTTTATAGGTTTTTTTTTTTTTTTTTTTGTATCTAATATAATCATGCCTAAATGTTTGTTTTTCAGGTTTGCATATTCTAATGTATTATTTAGAAATTAACACACCTATTTTAACGGGAACTTTAAAATGTAAAAAACTTGTGGTGATAAATATCGTAGAGATAAAAAATATATATATATAGATCAGGGTGGTCAATCCAAATGATCTTGCGGGCCACTTTGGAAATGCATCAAAATTCCGCGGGCTGCATATAAAATTATATATCCCCATATTAGATTTAGACCCACTATAGACATTTATTTTAGAGTGAAAAATTGCAACATAACGAGTTATTATTATTTTGTTTACTATTATTATTGCATGTAAACATAGATAATATAATAATAATGATATCAAACGCACATTCTAGAGAAATATATAATACTAAAAATGAAATATAAAAAATATATAAATATAACTGAAATAAAAAAAATGAAATCATTAAAAAATATTTATTATTTTGCATTTGGTCAATTTTATTTCAAAAAAAAAAAAAAAAAAAAAACGATTCGTACGTGTAAATTGAACCAAAAGCGCTAACTTTTTTTGTGCCAGATCTCTCAAATTGAAAATTTGTCTTTTTGTAACGTAAGTGTTATAAATATCTATTTTTGATTCTGATATTTCAAAAATGTTTTTTAATTAATATTACATTTTTAATCATTTACATTGTACAACCAGTTCCATTGTAAGTCAATTTCCAGCTGGGAATTTGTTGTATTTGTCTTGCCTAAAAGCAAAAGCAGCTTGTTTTTACTACTTTGGCCCTTATAAAATAAATATATTTTTTTTGAATAAATTTCACGGGCTGGAAAATGTTCAAGGAGGGCCGTCAGTTTGCACCCCTGATATAGAGAGATAGAGATCCTGCTTCTAAGATGGCAAGCTTATTGATAAAGGATCTGATTTTCTAGTCTGTAGTAAAATAGAAAACATTGAACAAAATATTTTCCTAGTGCTTAAATATTTTTTTTTATTAATCTACAGCTGAATCATGCTTCTTTATTGTTTTAAAGTTTAAAAATCTTTTAAAAAAATTGCCAATTATAATTTTTAAGCTAAAGGAACATAGGTCGCAAGAAAAAAAGTATCAGTGGGCCACAATCTGTGCATTTGTGAGGTTTGTCAGCCTAGCCAATTTAATTTTTCTATTTATGCTGATTTTATACAAAGAAAACACATGGGATAGTTTTTATCCAACTACGCTAACACTTTCTAAGAGAATTTGAACCGTAATAAACTGAAAATACTATTTGAACTGAACCGCATAAGAAAATTAAATTTTCCAAATCAGCTAGAAAATAATTAAATAAAAACTTTAAGAAAACTGTATATGGTGGATAGCACTAAAACACGCAAAGTAGCAAGAGAAATATGTTGAACGTCAAGTCTGATAGCATCTTTAAAATCAGATGCAGTTTTCATATTAAATGCATATATTTTAGATTTCAGGTATCCCCACATCTAGAAATCCATTGGGGAAAGGTCGTGGGGAACTTGGCGCTACGAAAACGTGAAATGGATTGGTTTAATGTAGTTGTTTATTTTTTAAAAAAAAAGATATTTCTGAATAATCAAGATATTCAAGTTTCTGATATACTTTTTTGTCCAAAATAATAATTTATTTTTCTTATCTGAAGAATAAAATGATGAGAAAGTACGAGTTCTGACATTTTTAAAATTTATTTTTTAACTGCGAATACATGTTACTGGGAGAATATCCAATTTATAATATGTCTTATCTGATTTTGTAAATTTTAGCTATTTCTTTATTTAAACAAATTAAGTTTTATAGTGAAAACTTTTAAAAACAAATTCTCTAATTTTGTATTAAATAACGAATCTTTAAAATAGATAGCTTCTTTCATAGTATACATTCCACGAGTAAAATATCAAAATTGAAAAAAAAATCATTATGTATATATATACATATATATTATAAATTTTTATTTATTTATTTTGTGAAGAAAAAAAAAAAATCTAATTAATCTGTGATATATTATTTTGTTTTCACTCTTTCAAAATTAATTCTTAAGAGGGACAGTACTTATACCACAGAATGGATCTATGCTTAGTTTCAAAGTTGTTAATAATTAATATTTTTACAGCTTTAATAAAAGCCAGTTAAATGAAATACAAAAAATATTATTGCCTAACTCATGGTCCAGTGATAATTGTACTGCTAACGTGCAAAAGGGTTGAAGTTGGTGCACACTGGCATCGTACGTTACAATAATAAAAACAGATTGCATGACGATTGTGCGTGTGCAAAAGTTCTCGCATCGATTGTCAGGTTACTTTTTGGGAATTATTCGGATTTTCTCTCACGTAACACTTAAGTGCGTAGCAGTTAGCACTAAAATCGTCCCAAAAGGTATCGGATCTTTAAATTCCTTCAGAGGATCAGATTCAGAGGACTTCGATACCTACATTAATGGAAACTGAGGCTCCTGAAGTCCTGAAAATAAATAAAAAAAGAGATATAAATAAATAAATGTATAATTAATTGTTCAATAGCAACTTCATTCATTTCTTATACAAAAATATACCTGCTGCTGAAAACAATTCCCTAGTTCCTTTTTAAATTACTTAGTAAATTCCTTTACATTCACATTTGAAAGTTTTGGATGCACGTTATAGAAATTTTAGATGAATAAGGCATTCTCCTCACTTATCGTTTTCAAATCGTAATTTCTGAATCACGTTTCTTTTCGCAACAATGTATTTATGAGGTGGAGGTTCTTCTGTTTCAACAATTACGAGGTCAAAGTTCAAGGACAAATATTTCTAGAGATCCAAAGAAGTCATTTTTTATATTCATCACGATTTTTTTTTTTATCTTGATCTATCTTTCTGATCTTAAAACAAGAATTACATTTAATTCTGACATTTGATTAATTTTTATAGGAGAAAAAAAAAAAAAAAAATTCTTGTTGTTTAATTATTGCCTTATTTCAGTACAGTGGTTGATTTCAAGTAAATAAAATTAATTTTTCTCTCTAATTTATTGTTTTTAGAAAACATGTTTTTACGAAACGCATCGGACATTTTGATGGCTGTCATTAGCCATTGAAATAAATATGCAGATTCAGTGTTATCCAGAACGCATCAAAGGAGGGTTTATTACGCCGCACCCACATTGTGCACTGCAATGACGAACGAGCATCCACAACACGGTGCTCCTTTTCCCTCGAGTCTAGCAAGAAGAATGTAACACGTATAGTATTTAACCTTCTCGTCCACGGTATAGACAAGAAAGTTTTCATTAGGCATTATATATCGAGGTTCGCGCTAAGCACTACTGATTCGGAAACAAATGTATTATCCATCAGGCCTAGTATTTTAAATACTACATAATGTTCAATAAAAAGGAATCTTGTTTATGCATTTCTATTTGAAAATTAACTCAGCAAAATATTTAGTTTTTATTATTTAATTAAAAAAAAAAAAAAAAAAATTTTTTTTTTTCACGTTAAGAGAAGGAGAAATGTAAAGTTGAAAACTTTTCAAAATAATTTATTCCTTTGATGGAGATAAATTGACATGCTCAGCAATAATTCTTCTTTCGTAGTCGAGCTGACTGTACAAATGAATTTATGAATATATATATATATATATATATATATATATATATAATGAGTACAATATTATATTAATAATATATACACTGAAGTGACAAAGTCATGGGATACCTCTTAATATCGTGTCGGCCCTCCTTTCGCCCGGCGAAGTGCAGCAACTCGACGTGGCATGGACTCAACAAGTCGTTGGAAGCCTTCTGCAGGAATATTGAGCCATGCTGTCTCGATAGACGTCCATAATTGTGAAAGCGTTGATGGTGCAGGATTTTGGGCACGAACAGACCTCTCGATGATGTCCCATAAATGCTCGATGGGATTCATGTGGCCAGATGGCGATCTAGGTGGCCAGATCTTTCGTTGGAATTGTCCAGAATGTTCTTCAAACCAATCACGAACAGTTGTGGCCCGGTGACATGGCGCATTGTCATCCATAAAAATCCCATCGTTGTTTGGGTACATGAAGTCCATGAATGGCTGCAAGTGATCTCCAAGTAGCTGAACATAAGCATTTCCAGTCACTGTTCGGTCCAGTCACACCAGAGGACCAAGTCCATGCCATTAAAAACAGCCCACACCATTACGGAGCCACCACCAGCTTGAACAGTGCCTTGCTGACAGTTTGGGTCCATGGCTTCGTGGGGTCTGCGCCACACTCGAACCCTACCATCAGCTCTTACCAACTGAAATCGTGACTCATCGGACCAGGCCACGGTTTTCCATTCATCTAGGGACCAACCGATATGCTCACGTGCCCACGAGAGTCGCTGCAAGCGATGTCGTTCTGTCAGTAAAAGCACTCGAGTCGGTCTTCTGCTGGAATAGCCCAAGAAAGCCAAATTTCTCCGCACAGTTCTAACAGACAAGTCCCTTGTACGTCCCACATTGATTTCTGCGGTTATTTGACGCAGTGTTGCTTGTCTGTTAGAATTTACGACTCTTGCAGACGTCGCCGGTCTCGGTCGTTAAGTGCAGGCGGTCGACCACTGCGCTGTCCATGGTGGGATGTTATGCCTGAAATTTCATACTCGGCACACTCTTGACACAGTGGATCTGGGAATGTTGAATTCCCTAACGATTTCCGAAATGGCATGACCCATGCGTCTAGCTCCAACTAACATTCCGCGTTCAAAGTCTGTCGGTCATCATCACGTCAAAACCTCTTCACATGAATAACTTGAACAGAAATGAAAGCTCTGCGAAAGCACTGCGCATTTATACCTGTTCTACGCGATGCTACTGCCATCTGAAAATTTGCATATTGCTATCCCATGACTTTTGTCACTTCAGTGTAATATCTATTAAATCTAATAATATTATATAGGTGTTCATAGTATATATTGTGACATATATATATTAACTAGTTTCCTAACCATTTTTATCACATTTCTTATTTTTATAAAATTATTTTTGTTCGGTATTTAAAGGAACAATGTTAAAAAGGATTGACTTAGATATTTTTAATCAAAACTAAAATTGGTAAAAGTCCTAAAAATCTAATCACATTTTTTGACACAAAAATTATGAGAAGTAATGCAATACTTTGAAGAAAACAAAAACAAGTAAAAACATTTTTATTCAATAAGAAAGAATTTGTCATTATTTTTTAAAATGTAAAAAAAAAAAAAAAATCAATTAATATATCTAAAAAGGAAGGCATTTTTAAGTGAAAATTTTCCGCAGTAAATTTTTTAAAAATGCAATACAATGTGCCACCTTCCATGAAACATTCATAAAGAACTCGATACCTTTCCAATATGTAATCTTTTTTGTCCAAATAGAGAATGTGTTTTTTTTTTTTTTTTTTTTTTTTTTTTTTTTTGTAATTAATTATATCGTTCTGAACTTTCTTATTGTACTATATGGTATTTACGTGTATTCTACCTTTCTAAAATTACGAATGAATAATTTAGTAGATTATTATAAAATTTATGGGTAAATTTTATAATAATTTCAGATTCATCTGTCACAGATCCCTTATACCAAATATTCAAGGATTTCATAGTTATAAATAGCTAATTCACAATCTGTCATTTATATATAATCGATTACAATCAAAAAGTATGTTAAAAAAAAGCAAAATTGAATTTATTTTAACCAATTTCAATGTATTTTCTGAGAATAATATAATTTGATCATTTTATAAAGACCACTATACTATGTGATACCATTTTATAAAGACCACTATACTATGTGATACCATTTTATAAAGACCACTATACTATGTGATACCATTTTATAAAGACCACTATACTATGTGATAAATCATACTATGTGATAAATCATCACCACTTTTCCATATCAGTCTTATGTTACTGTTTTTTTTTTCATGTTGCACGAATTTATAAATGAATTTTCATCTCCATTAGATCATCTCTTAGAAAAGGGATACCTAAAATACACAATATTTTATCACTAATGACATGAAGAAAATTACGAATTCTGTGATTTTAAAAACGACTGCTATAAATCCTTTGAAACCCAAAAGTATTTTCTTGAAATATAGCTCTGTTATCAATTCAAATCTGACAACCGGATTTTTGAACCCTCATTTCAGTCAGAAGTGTAATGACTTTTTTTTTTTTTTTCCCTCAAGTATTTAAATCAGCGATACACATAAAGTTAGAAGGACACGAATGGCATGCATCTACTGTAACATGGCAGCAGAAAATAAATAAATGTCGAAATTTATCTAACATAAATGCATTTAATAAGTATTTTATTAGTACGTGGTTCGATTTTGGCAGCAACCAGGCTTAAAAATGACAAGTCAAATGGTTTTATGTTTTCTTTTTTTTTTTCACATTCATGTCTAAAAAGTTTTCATAAATATATGCTGATCCAAACGTACGTACAGGTTTTAAAGTGTATTTTGTAATAACCATCAATCTTTGTGAAGGGCACTTTAAAATATAAAACGTTTTTTGACAATAAATATAAAAAAAAGTACGTAGATAGGACTCCTACATCCAAACTGGCACACCACTGACGAAGGAAATTATCTTCTAGTCTGTTTTGTAGTAAAATAAAAATAAATTATTGAAATATTTTTGCTAACATTTAAATGTCTTTTTTATTCAAAAAAAAAAAGTAGAATCATGATTTCTATTTCAATTTTTCGTGGAAATATGAATATCTTTTAAAAAAAAAATTTTTTTTTTTTTCAGAAAGGAGTCAAAAGGTACAATTATTACAAAATAAGTAAAACAGCAAAGATAAAAATTAATTTTCCATTGCATTTAAATATTAAGAAATTATTATTAATTTTTCATATAGATTACTGTGTCCAAAAACTAAGACCAACTTTCAATTTAAAATTCCTGGGGGCTTATGGAATTTCAATTTTTTTTTCTTTTTTTTTTAGGTTGCTAGCATTGTCCTTGACATCTGTGGAAATATGACGTCAAAATATTCATTAGTGTTTGAGTTACGTTTGGCTTTGTGAGACACTAAAACTGATTCCGAGATGTTTGAAATGTCTGAATTAATTGAGCAAAGAACTTGCACTACATTTTTTTTTTTTTTCGGAAACATATAGAATGTTGCAGAAGGCATTCGGTGAGCAAACTTTATCGGAAAGAAATGTTTACAAATGGTATAAAACAGTTCAAAGAAGGCAGAGAACACGTTGAAGACGAAGCGCGCTCTGGTCGGTCATCAACCCTCAACCGACGAAGCTCGTGTCCAAAAAATTAAAGATTTGATGCTTGGAAACCCTCGATTTATAATTAGAGAACTTGCTGAGGATGTTGAAATTTCAAAAGAATCGCTCAATTCCATTTTGGGCCTCAAACGCGTAAAATCTCGATTGGTACCGAAAACACAGCGCCACCTCACACTGCAATGATTTTTCGTGACTTTTTCGCCGAAAAGGAAACCCGTATCGTTGCACAGCTACCGTATTCACACCGTGCGACTTCTGACTATTCCCTAAACTCAAAAGACACTCCGGGGACACCGTTTTGAGTCGATTGAAGAGATTCAACGTGAATCGGCCATCCCTGCCGATGACTTTTCAGCATGCATTGAGGATTGGAAAAAGTTGGCTTAAGTGCATTGTGTCCGGAGGGGATTACTTTTGAAGGCGATGAAATAAATTTGGAAAAATAAATAAAGAGTTTTTGAAAAAAAAATTGGTCTTACTTTTAGGGCACTGTAGTATATTTTTAACTAGAGCAATTTATTATTTTTTAAAAAATACAATGCATATTTAAAAAAATATACAATATATATGTACTGAATGTAGAAAGAACATAAAATAAATAATAAGTGAGAAAAAAAACTTATCGGTAGTGGGACATGAGGCGTCTGGCAAGAGACCAAATGTCAAATTGACCGTGAATCAGTCGAATGAAAATAATGATTTAGATGGCAAATATTATATGTTTAAACTAATTTTTCATCATAATAAGTCACTGTCGATTTAATAATTCAATATACACTTTTGATGATATTTTTTTTTTCTCGTTTAGTGCGTAATTAAGAAAAAAAGTGTCACCATTTATTTTTTTTTTTTTAATTAACAGAAACCTTTTTAAGTACCTAGTGCCATCTGGTGGCATAATCACTTCATCTAGGGCTTATTTGAATTGTTTTTAGAATTTCTTTTTTTCCTTTTTTTTTTTTTTTTTTTATTATTATTATTATTATTTTTTTTAAATTTTAAATAGTAAAAATTTTTAAATTTATGTGATTGTTTTTTTAAATATATTTTTTATTTGTTTTAAAATCTTTTTATGTTTATATTTTTGTTCAGTACATTTCCTACTTTACTATTTGCCAAGCGATAATTCACACTTTTCACCGAGATTTTTTTTTTTTTATAAAATTTATTAAAAATACAATTTTATTTTGCATAGTAGAAAAACGGCGGATTATATTTTCTAATGAATTACAAGTGATTGAACATATTTGTTTATTTCATAAAACTGACATATTCAATAAAATGACAGGATGGCAGAAAATATAACATAAGGTTCTTGTCATCCTAGGATAAGATACTACTTAGGCAGTACTTTGTTCTACTCAAAATGGTACACTTGATTAGCAAATTCCGATAATGTTTGTAAAGAATTTTTTTTGTGGTTGCGTTTGTTATATTACATTTTTTAAATGGCTATTTCCTATCATTTCTGTCTCAAACCTTTTTGTAATGCAAATTATCTTAAGTAAATCAGGTTTCTTAACAATTTTTCAGTATTTTTAGTGATTCTTTGGCATATCAAGAATGCTATCTGAAAAAAAAAAAAAAAAGCTTTAGATCATCGTTTTTAAATGTCTGGAACAAAATAGGATAAGTAAAAAATTCAAAAGTTCTTGTCTCCCCGTCCCCTTTAATGCTGCATTTCAGATGGTATTTCAATTTCAGTACTGGTTATTCCAAAGAAGATTAAAATAATCAGGAGAGAGAAATTATAAAAAAATTCCAGTTGGTTCTAATAGCGAATTTAATGACAACTTGCTAATCTAGCTTTTTTTTTTTTTTTTTTTTTTTTTTTTTTTCTTCCGTCAGGTCAAATTCTGTTTTGAAATTTAGAGAATTTGCAATCTTGCAAATACTTATGCATATTTATACTTTTGCGAATCAAATGTTTTCTTATGCATACCGTTTCCTCGTTTCCATATTACGCTTTTGAGAATTACGTATGGTTACAAAGTTTATTCAGTTAAATAAAAATGAAACTAAAGGGCATATTATTTTTAAGTAATTTGGAATTTATTACGCGTAAAACTTGGCAGAAGAAATTCAAATTGATAATGTTACAAAAGTAACATTTAAAAATATGCTGCACTTATTTTGTAAAAGTTGGGTTTTTTTTTTTTTTCACTAAAAAAATAAAAATTAAAAGGGAGACATTTTTAATTTCTATGAAGAAAAAAATTCATTTAAAATTTCCTTAAATTCAAAGAAAGATAAATTCTCCTAAAGAATTATAACAGGAATTACTTAAGCTCACAACACACAAGCTCTAAAAGTGATATTTTTGTCACCATATGTTTAGATATGGCATTCAAAATAGCAATTAGGATTTGAAGCTTTATGAAGGTGCCACATGCTATTACACGTGATTAGCAGATGATGTCAATTTACAAAATGATAAAAAGGTTTTTCTATAATAAAAACAAAAGAAATTTTCCATGAAATTTTTTATAGTAGTTTTGTAAAAAGTTGAGCCCAAATGTTATTTTTTTTTAAATTGCCTTTATCAATTTTTTGCTCAGGTTGATGAACATATGCTAAAAGTACTCCATATGAGACCTTATGATCATAAGACCTTTCCAAGTGTTGCACAAATTTTTTATTTTGCTTTATAATAATTTTTTGCCGGCAGTGTTTTACAACTGAAATAAAAAAAAATTTAACAGAATTTTTTCATATGTACCCTATCTTTTTTTTTTTTTTTTTTTTTTTTTGATGATTATTTAATTTTTTGACTAGAAAGACAAAGATGTGAACATTAAAATAACATTTTTGCAATTCGAATTTCAAAAATTATTCAGTAGTTTTGGTGGTAATTGTAATAAAATTTATAATTTTATCAAGTAATGCAAGAATTTATTTTAGAAAAATAATTTTTTCACTGAAATAGGGTTAATTTAGACATAATTTATATGCTGCCAATATGTATGCTGAAATTATTTATTACAATTAGATTTATATACAGGGAAAATTATAAATTTTTAAAAATACATGATGTTGCACGGCATTTTTTAAATCAAAATATTAAGTACTGTAAGTACAAAATATTCACGAAAATTTATGCCCACCAATACCAAAATGCTAGAAATATCCTTTAAGTTCCTCCTTCTTTTAGTAAAGAACTACCAGACCAACACACTTCATTATAATAAAGAAATATGTACGAAGACACTAGTATATATATTTTTGTACATTATTGAAAAAAAAATGATTGGTACATTCTGAAAAGCAATTGTAGAAAATTGTCTACTTTTCGAGTAAGCCAGTATTATTTTTCTCGAAATCTGTTAAAGTTTTTAAGTTCACTGAGTTGGAAAAGTCATGGACAAAATTGACCTCTTTTTAATTTCCACAGAAATACCTTTTTTTTTTTTTTTCCTGTAGTCCATAGTTAATCCAAAATTTTTGTAATTTTGCGAAATAAAGACGTTTTGCATCTTATACACATATTTTATTGCTCATATTTGTCACGTGAATTAATAAAGTTTGAAGACTTCTACAAAAGGACAATGTTTTTCAATGTTCTGCAAAAGAGTAATGTGTTTCACAAATAGAACATTTTACTATAATAGCAATAAATACCTAAAAATATTTTATTTTTCTCTTTATTAGCTTTTTATTAACTCTTAAAATTACACGTAATACCAAAGATTGATTTTTTTTTGAGAATATTTTCTTTGCAACTTTAAACTTGTGATTACTTTAAACCTTGATTTATAATATCATACTACAGAAATATGTGTTACAAAAATATGATAATAAGAAAAGAGGATATATTTCTATTACTTTTTTTTTTTGCAATACGTATTTGAGTATTCACGTTTAAAAATCAACCAAAGTATTATTATTATCTGTCGTAGAATATTTCTGTTGTTGGGTACTAGAATATTTAAATTTGCTGTTGTAATATTCCTAGAATATTGCTCAGTATCTACGATTACTTTGCCTATCTTTACTGACAGAAAAATGTGGATAAAAGATTTGTTTCAAATAGTGACAAGCGTTGGTTAATGAAATACGGTAATTCCTTATCATTTTTGTGTATCAATGCGGAGATGATTTTCTAATAAAAAAAAAAAAACTTGTCTTACATTACAATTTTATATCAGAACGAAGGAAAATATCCATATTGCTAAAGTATCCATATGAATAATGCTGACAAATAGAAAATCAGTGTACTTAAATTGAACCACGACAGCATTGCAAATTTTTCCAAACAACGCCACTCAGCTCTAGTTAGCATTTTAATTAATTAATTGATCCACATTAATTAGCAATGTATACTAATTATATTAATTGATAATACATTAAATAAATAATATATTAGAATCTAATGAACAAATTTAGATGAAACTGAGCAGTCATCTAGCTCAATAAATTATACCACGATTTTTTACTTAGTATGTACATTGTGGTTCATTAAAAGAATGAAATTGGATCTATAAACTCTCAATCTTAAAACTGAGATTATAATCTCACCGGATTTCCATTATTTCCACTTTAATATTTCTGGAATATACAAAGGATAAAGTAATAATAGCAATCAACTTCATAAAAGAAAGGGGAAAAAATGCATTGAATTTGAACTATGATTTATTCGTTGGAATGAGATGAAACTGTGTCATTTATAACCTATGTCGTAACCAGAAAACTGTAATCCTCTAGAAAATTTAAATTTGCTGGTGTAATGGTCCTAAAAGATTACGTAAGTCACCTTGTATCTATTGATATGTCTATTTTTACTAACTGAAAATATGTGAATAAGGCAAGAACAGCTCACAGCAAATATTCAGTAAAATTTTTTTCTTCTTTCAATGGTAAGTATCAACAAATATAATATGAAAAATGTAAAACAGAATATAACACGTCAATTAATTGAATGCGAAACATATTTTCTTAAAAAATATATGGTTTACCCATTACAAAAGTAGAAATTTCTTGTCAGGGGACAGTATTCCTATGCACTTGGAACGCGCTGAGGCTGTCGCACACTTCCCAGCTTTATAACCGGTCATGACTACCTGCAAGCCCTCCTCCACCGCATTGGTTTGGGTTCAGATGGAATCTACCCGTTATGTCGGATCGCCAATATGGATGACGATCACCTGCAGAACTGCACTGAACTTATCAATGTGCCTGATGACATTACTGCACACTACTGGAAGGCTCGAAGTTGTATGGTTGAACAGCCACAGACGGGCGTAGGATAAATAATAATAATAAAAAAACATTGAAAGGCTCTACAATAACGTTACGTGGTCACTGTTAGTTTGATCATCAAACCCAATCTGGTATCAAAACTGTATATGGCAATAATAAGTAGTGACCCGTAAACGACAAAACAAGGACATTAAACGGTAATCATGACTTCTGAAAAAATCGAAAACTCAAGATAACTTTCGATGAGTTAATCATGCATTCAGGTTGGGATGGTTTCAGATGCCATTGCATATGGCACTCAAATCATTTTATTAATGATCCCTATCACCATGAAATCCTATCTGTTGAATGTCGAGACATCCTTCACTTCCATATATTGGTATATCGAAAGGCATTTCCCAACAGAATAATGCTCACTATACGCAATGAGAGGATCATAGAACTACTTCTTTAGTATTTCTTTCTTGGTCCTCTCGATACTCAGATTTGTCACTAATTGAAAATTTCTCGGTATGATTTGGATTATAGAGTTTTATCTAATTAGAACCACGCTTACAGCAATTGTGGGATGACATGTCACAGAACTTCATAACAAACCTCCATGTCTCAATGCCTCACCGTGTTACACCATTCATTCCAGTAGAAATATTCCAACGAGATGCTAGAAAAAGTATTATTTTACGAAATTTTCTCATAATGATAAGTTTGCTTTTATTTTGTAATCGTTTATTTATATCAACGTTAGAAATGAATATGTAAAATTTCAAATGGTTCTGATTTATTCGACTTGTAGATGAGCTATTTTTTATGGTAATGAGTGCAGTTACTCAGGGACAAAATATTTTGCATAATAAAACGACGCTGAATAGTTAGTTGAATAAATCTTTTATACAATTAGCATTCTACTTTTGGATTAAATATCAGTCTGATTACTTTTTGCACGTCACAATGGGCTGGTAACTGCTGGAGGATATGAGTTTACTATTATTCAATGATATCAGTATAAACTATTAATCATAATGCAAACAAAAAAAAAAGGTACACTTCTAAATTTTTTTATTTTAATTCCAATAAATAAGATAACCCATATAAATAAAAATAGTTTCCTAGAAAACGTATAGCTTATAAAAGTTGTAATCTATTTTATTCATTTAAAATTCTGTTTGTTTAATTGGTTTAATCTTAAATAATTATTTATTCTTTAAATAAGAGCAGTAACAGAGATTCAGATAATTTATCATTTGTAATAGCAAAGTTTAATCTAGACGATTACTTAACTTTTGCTGATGATTAAGTACTAAAATATTTTAATGAAAGAAAATTAAGATGACGAAATTTAAGAAAACGAAAGCAAATTATTCTAATGTAAACATTATATTAATAATGCATAGGCTCAGCTTACTGTATTTATTACTTAATTACTGTAATTAGATTACTGAGCGCGTAATAAAAGCACATATTAATTGCTCATAAAAAGAAAATCTTTATGAGCAAGTAATCTTCATTTAAAATAAAAATCGATCCAAAAAAGAATTCTACATTCAAAATGTCTCTTGTTTGTATACATTCAAAAGTGGACCATTTTCCTTCTAATTTATTTGAAAAACGCCTTTATTAATTTCAATTTTTTGTGAAATCGTTAACTCTCAACTAAAAATATATTCCAGTTAAAAGTAGATAGTTTGACAAGAAACACAGAATCTGAATTTCAATTCATTATAAGGGAACACATTTTTTTAATGACATATAGAAGAATGAACTCATTACATCTTTAAGGATCTATATTGGATAATAATCCTTCCGGAATCACTGCCACCAATTCTGTCAAATCACAGTTTTAGGCCCGTTTTTATTTGGTGACTTTGTTGTGGCGCCAAATTGGAGATTTTTGTCCAAGTTTGCTATTTAACTTGGACAACCCAAGTTATGCGCAGCTCGTGTCTTGAGGATCATGTAGAAAAATCGCCGGTCAAAAGATCATGTGACCAAATGATGTTTCCAATGTAGAAAAATTAAATGTTCCAGGAACAAACTCTTAAACATTTCCATCGAATATCTATTCTATAGATTAGATATTCGTTGATAGATCAGATTAGATTAGATCTATTCTATAGTAGAG
Source organism: Caerostris extrusa (assembly GCA_021605095.1). NCBI lineage: Eukaryota > Metazoa > Arthropoda > Arachnida > Araneae > Araneidae > Caerostris > Caerostris extrusa. The sequence goes on along the minus strand of BPLR01011527.1, from coordinate 104,824 downwards.
TCTTTGCTTTATTGGAGACACTTTTAATTGGACGGCATTTTGAGATCGTTACCAATCAAAGTTCAGTCTCGTTTATGTCTGATCAAAGTCATACAAGTAAAATCTAAAAAATGAAAAAAATGATCAAATGGAGGTTAGAATTAGTTTGCTTCAAATTCAATATAGTTTACCGTCCTGGTAAAGGTAATATTATTGCACATACACTTTCAAGGATAACAGCTTCAATTACTTTGGGTATGAGCTTAAGTGACATGCATACCGACCTATGCCATACAGGTATTACAAGAATATACCATTGGATACGATCCAAAATTTTACCTTTCTCTATTTCATGGAAACTCATGTTCTACTTGCATGTAACTGAAACCAAGCTTTCTCAAGAATGAAGGAAAATTAATTAAAGCAACCTTCTCTTTTGTAAGACGCAACTTGGATTTTAAAGGCCCTCTACCAACAAAATCCCGTTATTGATACCTTCTGACAACATTCAATTAATTCCTTTTGCCTTTCCTTGCAGCAATATATCCTTAACCGCTATTGTGACTCCTCTTCAAAGCAAATTTTTTTTGAATGCCCGCATATATCCGCTCAGATAGAGGAGTCTCTTTTTATGCCCCATGAACTAAAATCATACCTAAGCTCTCTGAAAATAGCAACTATTCGTATAACAACCTACAACCCTCAAAGAAATGCCAGGTTGAAAGGTACAATGGAATTATATGGAAAACGATAGAGCTAGCATTGAATTAAAAAAAGAAAGGAAATAAATCAGTGGGAATTCATGTTGCAAATCTCTCTACATTTCAGACGTTCTCTGCTATGCTCAGCAACAAACGCTACTCTTCCAAGAAAGGATGTTCACACATCCGAGGAGGTCTTTCAATGGATTTTCCCTACAAACTTGGCTAAACAAACTGGGACATGTCCTAATGAAATGTTCAGGCCACAAAATATGAACCTAAAGTTCTGGAAGTAGAGCTCCTGGAAGCCAATCCGGATTCTACCCATGTTAGGCTACCAGATGGCCAAACTGGAGACAAGCATTTGGCTCCTGTGGCTGAATCTTCTAGTACAGAGATCGAAGAAGAGAGTAATCTACAAGATCAGGAAGAGGCATTGCAGGAACCTCAATATCTATTGCCCAGAACTGATGATTAGAATCATAGGAATTCAGTTTCTGAAGGTGATTCTCCAAGCTTTCCAATTCCGGAACGACGACGCTCCTAAAGAAAATGTAGACAGCCAACATATGATAGCCAACATCTCCGACTATGTAGCAACTTAATTAGCCGGGAAGAATGTCATATATTTTAATTGTTGTGTTACTAGAATTAAATGTTAAAATTACAGTCACAACTTGTAGCAACATCATTATATCTTTGGCATCACAAATTTATTTTGATATTATATCTTATTGACATTTATGCGCATTTCTTGTTGAATAAAGCCTTGCAAAGATCTTATCTTCATTATACATTTCTAAACTAACCCATAAAAATACATCTACACATTTCATTAAAATTATATTAAAAAATGCATTCAATTTGGGGGTTAATAAACCCGACACTTTTGTTTGTGTGTTTGTTTTGCTTTATAGTATACGTTATTTTCGAATGCTGGACACTTTGAACTAAGTCATTCGTCCTTGTCAGCTTAACACCGATAAGCACATCAAACATCCCAATCTGCCATTACACTGATTCTTCAGTAGATATACGCCCCCTTTCCCCTCTAAATGCCCCATATTTCACCTTTCACCTTTACCCCGCTAGACGAGAAACTGCAAAGCAATGAACACGAAAGCCAAAAACAATTCATTCGTCGAACCACATTCCAATACACCGCTATAGTGTGCTACCATATAGCAATGGTTTTTATTTGTTCATTTATTTATTAATTATTTATTTCATGACCCCTTTTCAAATTAAAAATTTTCCAATAAGCCCCGCTATCGATATCAAAAAAATTATTATCAAACGTCATTCATTCACGATCCGGTAGAATAGTGATTCTTAAACATTCTTGGTTCGCGAATCCTTTTAAATAAAAAAAAATACTTTCAAATTAAAAAAAAAAAAATTGTTTTTTTCAAGTGACTCTTGCCATCGATAGGTGGAAATATAGATACAAAAATAGTGTATGAAGTGCATATTTTATTATATAAAGGTAATAAACCATCTTGGAAAAAATTTGTGCAAATAATGACAAGAACTGAAATCTGAATAAACATAACTGTAGTACTTTCAACACAGTAAAATAATAATAATAATAATAATAATGGTAAATATAAACAATATTAACTGCGTCTGATGGCCGAGTAACTAGCGCTATGCGCCACAGGTTTCGTATTTGATTCACCATGATGCCATGGATGTTTGCAGTCGTTTGAATCTACCGTAAACCGTAGGTCCCGGTCTAATATAAGAAGAGCATAGGGCTGACCACCCTACACCGTGAAAAGAAAACATCTCTTGTTTCTGAATCTGTGAGTAGGTAGACGGCCGTGGCACACCGTAGGGCGGTTGCGTCATTGAATAATAATAAGAAGAAACAACATTATCAACAAGTTAAAAAGTGCTAATTTTCCAAACGTTTTCGATTGCTTTAAAAAATTTTCTCTACACACACACACACACCCTCCGAGGATAGGGACCCCTACTTTAAAAATCAACTGACCTAGAAGACGAGGAAGCCTAATTTGAAAATTATTGATGGGGCCAATCTTCTATTACAGAACTGCGAGACGACTGAAAATATGCTACCATAAATTTAACCGCAGAAAATTTCCTTCGGATTGATGAGTTAAAAAATGTTAGCGACTGTTGTTAGCTAATTACGTTTGTTCGAATTCCTGATGAAAACCATTATTTATAACATGTATATTGAAAGATATATGATATATGAAAGATATCTGATACTGAAAGATATATCTATTGAATATTATGACATATATATTAAAATAACTTCGAAACAAAAAAAATACTGTAAAAGGAAATCTTTAAAGTGATCAATAAATACTTGGATACAAACAAAATTTCATTGGGGAGGGGATGAGAAGAGGGGGAAGGGGATGAGAGGGGAAGGGGGAGGGGAATTGCGTTAAGTTTATTTACTGATGCCACGGCTGCGATAAGAGAAAGGTTCAAAGGCTTGACCTTCAATCTGAAAACTCTGAATTTCAAATAGTACACTGCTTTGTTCGTAGAGAAGGTACCAAATCAAATGGTTTACTTCTAGAATTTAAGTACATGCTTAATGAAGTTATAAAAAATGGTGAAAGTTGATTGTCAAGAAGTTCTGTTCAAAATTCATGAGTTGAAAGAAGAATAAGAATATTTTTTTAGGATAACTCAAGAATTAGCTAAATTGGAAGACAACTGCAAAAAAAACCTAACTTAGATTACATACTTGAATACCTAATTGAATTTAATCAAATTGCAAGGGCCGCTTGCAAATATATACCTATTTCCATTAACAAAATGGCTTCGTAAACGAAATTCAACTTTAGAAATATGATGTTAAAAGTTGTCTTTTTGAAAAAGTTTAGATGGCATTTTAGTTAAAATCTTAGAATTAATAGAATTTGTGTCTAATCCTCATTGTCCTGCAGTGCTGGACGGACATCCCATGAGTAATCTACTCATGGATTGAGGGAACGGCAGGGTAGCTTCTAATGTGATGGAGCACACATAAGTAGAAATCTGACTTGGCTCCGTGACGCTGAAGAAGGAGGGCAGTGCCTTTCGGGAGGACTTTTGGGGGGAACTACCCCGCATTTGCTTATCGAATGGGAGAAGACCTGGAAAACTTCCACCAAGTAGTCCGACTCACGATGCAAGATGCTGGAACATCACAAACGCTATTGTGACTCCTCGCTTTTTGAAACAGTGTATGCAACAAGCCGCCAGCGGATAGAAAATCAGCCCTAAGGCTCGTGCTCACCAAGGCGAGAAGATGCAAGCGAAAAAATTTGACCAATCACTAGCCTCACCGCGGTCGCCTGAAACCGGTTTGCAATCCGACGCTTGAGTTGCCTCAACTTTCAACTCGAAGCGGTTTTTCACTAGGCGTAATGCTATTTCGACGTTTCGCTGTGAAGGGGTCGAAAAAAATTTTGTCGCTTGCCTCTGAATCTTCACGTCTCGCCTCTGTGGAAACGAGCCTTAATGCTCATCAGCGGCGAGCGTTAACACCGAACCAAGAATTTGTAAATCATTACTATGCATACTTGAGAGAAAGCTTCATCAGTACTGTGAGTTAACGGAGACAAATTCTATTAAATACGCAATTTTTCACATTATAATTCATTTGATTTATTTAATGAAAGAAAAGGAAGAGTAGTACACATAAAAAAAAAAAAAAAATTTAAATAATGAACTTGAAGTTGAGTTTAGGGATCAATTTTGAACAACTACAGAAAAGGAATGCCCATCCTTCGTCGAAAAGTTAGAAACGATCTTTTATCATTTGCTACAATAAACATGTGTAAACAAAGTTTCTCTTTTTACGATCGCTATCAAGAATTTAAAGAAATATCATCATAAAAAAGAATTCCGTGTAGCTCTTTCGACCTTAGACCCAAGTACAAAAATAGTTGTGTTCACAGAAATAAGCACAAGTATCTCACTGAAACACAAAGTTAATATATCTGTTAACTATGGCAAAAGAATAATGTGGATATTTATATTTAAAATTTTGTTTTATCATTATTTGCATATTTATTCATTGTAATTCTTTGTGCATAATTAATTTTACTTTTTTATTTTTCGCATCTTAATTTCATAAAATAAGTGGGCCCGACTGTTGGCTGAGTGGCAACATGTGCCGCTGGTGAGCATTAGGACTGAAGTTCAATCTAGCCGGTGCTTTGTTGTAGACACTGTTTCAAAAAGTGAGGACACTCGATGGTGTTTGTGATTTCCAGCATCTTGATTCGTGTGTCGGACTACCTGGTGGGTTTTCTGGGGTTTTCTCCTATGCGATACGCAAATTAGGTGTAGTTCCACCTAAAAGTCCTCCCCCAGAAGGCACTGACTTTCTTTTCAGCGACAAGTAGTCAAGTGAAACTTCTACCTACGTATTCCATCACAACAGAATCTTCCCTCCCTTCTTTCTTTCCTCCTTCCAGATTACTTATGGGTGTTACGTCTCGCGCTGCTGGACACTGAAGATTAAAACACACACATAAAATAAGTATTCGAAAAACTTAATCATACTTTCACTCGGTCAAATCGGATTCATGTATGCCGATATAAAAATTACAGCAAATATCAATTACTGGGAAAGTTTGGGTTAAGTATTTTCATTCCATTTGTATTGTGATTATAGTCTGTATGAGACTTATCTGAAACTAGTGTCTAACTGAAATATTTATGTTTTATAATTACAAAAATAATTGAAAAATTTATTATTTAAATCATTATTTTTTAAATAGAAGAAATTATTGTTTTCAGAAATATTTTCCTTTATAATGTTTCGTCAAATTATTCATGCTTGTGAATCTATTTAGGATTGTAAGGTCGGTTGTGTCGTGAACAGTAAAAGAGTAAAAAAGACTGAGGATCACTGTTCTAGGAAGTAAAACCGCAGTCTAATCTCGCTGGCCTCGTACTATACTCTCCCTTCTTATAGATGCATAGATCACTGCTCACCTCATTGTATGCCTATTTTTACTTTAAAAAGTATAATCGGTAATGTTTTTGAAAGATTTTCAATTTTTGATGCGAGATTTAAACAGGGAACATGATCTAGCGTTAGTTTAAATATAAAAAAGAAAATATTTTATTCTATGCTTCCCATTTAAATGCAGATTGGTCTATATCCCGACTAGTGGTCAAGTGGCAACAACACAACATACAAAAGTAGGACATTACCCCTTAAAGTCCTTCCGGAAAGCAACGTCCTTCCCACATCACCCGCCTGTGGAATGCTTATTTTATACACGAGGTCCCCCTTTAACCGATAAGAGGCAACAAAGCTCTAGGTAAGCGTATGAGATGTGGAAAGAAGATCAGAAAGTCAATAACACATATACTTAATACCGGATATCTGTCTAGCCATTTTTATTTATTATTTATTATCCTCTACAATATATATTGCCAAAAATATGTCCCATTTCAAAATTATTCTAAACAAAATGCAGGTGGTTCCAGCTAAATAATATATTAAAAAGTGCAAGCCTGTTCAGATCAATTTACGTTTGTTTACAAGATTACCATAATTTTTAAAAAAAAAATTATTAATAAAAAAAAAAACATTGATTCATCATTTTTGTGCTTGGATATTACAAAAATAGAAGCAAATAGTACAACCCTTAACAATATAGAGCATTACATTTTTACTTGCTTTTTATTAGATTGTTTATTACACATAAGGAAGGAAAAGTATATAAGTTAAGTAATTTTTAAAGCTTTTTTTTTTTTTCTGTTTGGTTTTCACTAGTCTGAGTGTCCATGATTTAGGTAATAAATGCCCAATTTTTTAGCTTCTGCATTTGAAAAAAAAAAAAAAAATCATCAGCATCATCGGCAGCATTTGGTTAAAAAAAAAAAGATTATTTTTTGAATAAATAGCACACGATTTAGTAATATTTATTAAGCTAAAATAGTTGTTAAAAATTTAAAATCGAGATATTCACCAAGAAAATTAAGTAAGCATATTGCAGTCAAAAAGTATCTGATTTCGTTTCGAGCAATTTTTTTCAATATGTAAGCAAATGCTATAATTATGATGATGTTATAATTCCTAAAATAAGAGGGAAAAAAAAATTTTTTTTTTTTTTTTTAATTATGCAGTTTGATATTTAGATACAATAAAAACTTCCTTCATTATATTTTTACTTAATTAAAATTTCAAAAATAAACAAATATACTAAAATACATAAAAAATCTCATTGATTTAAGAAAATTTACATTATATGGGACAGCATGAGTGAACAATCTTGCTTTAGACATTAGTCTTCATGCCACACTAAAGTAGCGTTCCACAGCTCCCTAATAACTGAAATGGCTCGAGTTTGATCACAGTTTACGAGGAAAGGTAAACATCCGTTTTAAAAACGGAAGGATCGATTAACTGTTAGGGGGTGCTAGTCAGACATACGTGGCGCAAGACAGTAAGTTTAATAGATATTGTGGAATTAATCGCTTTTTTTTTTTTGTTATTGAGGAATTTAAAATTTTAATTAATAAAAATAAAAAAATTATTTTTATTGTAATTAAAATTTCTTGTAAATACCTCTGAAAATGCCACCTCTTGTCAATTTTCCATACAATCTGTGTTTAAACTACAACTCACCTAACTATGCATTATCGCATTTACCAAATGAAATATTCTGATTTGTAGAATATAAGTGCAAATTTTAAGTAAATTTTTTTTTTTTTCCAGAATGAAATTCATTAAATTATAAAGCAACAGCACAAATAAAAAATAAAATTCTTCAGAAACTGTGTTATTTAATTTTAAAAACCATCACTATTCATATCGATTAATATAGACATTAGTTCTTTCTGCCTATCCTGTATAACTGCAAAAGATTTTCAGCAGAAAAACGTTGCAGTAAATCTCATGAATTTTGAATTAATATCTAAATTCGAAATGAAAAATACGAACTTATACTGGCCCTTTTTGCGAGTAATTAAAAATATTAGATTATTTTGTATTATTAAAAATTACATAAAAAGCTTGATTTCAAGACATTACTTAAAATCAGCTGCAGGCTGTAATTTATCAATATTTTGATTTAAGCAGTTAGAACTTTTATTTCAGCAAAAATTCAATGTTCGAGCTGATAAATAACGACAACTATTAGGAAGAAGGAATATTTTTCTAGGCGTTTTTAGTACTGAAGTCTCTTGTCCCAAACTCTTATGACTCCCATTCTAGTTTTAAAGAAATTTTTAATAATTATAAAAGTGGGGGGATAAGAAAGTAAGAGTTAGAATAAAATTACAAATACAAGATTTATCTTATCTGCTGTACATATCTACATATTAAAAACAAAATTCTTAAAATTTGTATGCAAAGTTTTTTTTTTTTCTCTTAAATCTTTCAATTTAATTTTAATTCATTTTTTTTACAATGAATTCTATTGTATTTCATTTACATGATTTGAATTTAATTAATAATGTGCAGCGTAAGTTCTCCACCATTTCAACTGAATTTTTATACAGATGACAACAGGCGAATTTTTTTTCTAAATAAAGTATGTTAAATATCCATTACTAGTTTTAACGAGAGACTACTGTAATGGAGAAATACTAAAATATAAGATATTCAATTTGATAAGTTAGTATCATAGATAAGAGTAAACATAAAAAATAAGTAATTAAAAGTAATCATTTTATAGGTGGCCTTTCCATAGCAATGTGGTTAAAAAGTAAATTCTTTTAAATCTCCCTAAGTAGAATAAGAATTTTTTTAAAATATGTATTCGTACTATGTATTTCAACAAAAGACAATCCAAACTATTATTATTTTTCATTTAAAAGCTAAATCAACTTTGTTTTTCTTTGCTTTGAAGAAATACCAGCATAAGGCTTTGAATTTAGTTTGTAATATATCAACATTTATTAAATAAAAATTAAATCATGATTTATTCAAAAATTGCTCACATATTAAAATGATAAGAATTAATAAACTAAAAAATGAAGCAATACATGCTATCATGATGGAAATTTGTTACACATCAAATTGTATTAGGTGGTTAATAGGCTAATTTTACAAATACTTAGCTTTCTTTTTTATTAATATTAGCCATTTACAAGAAAAAAAAAATGTACTAATATTGATAAAAAAAACATGAATTTTTTGTTTGTTATTAGACATTATAGAATCAAAATAAATGACACAAGCAAATAAAAAAAACATTTAATTTATTGAAATAAATATTTTCAACATTCAAATGATATGAAATACAAAATCACAAAATAACAGGACATTTCTTTTCCTTTCCAAGAAAAACCCTTTCTTAAAGATTATTAAAGAGCATCATTATTTCATGAAGAAATGAAATATTTGGTTTACATCACAATTCCTTGAAGCTCTTTCTGCTTATAAAATATTTGAACAGTTTTAATGGTTTTACTAAATACGATTTAATAAAGTATCTCAATATAAAAATAAACAGCTAAGCTCTATAACATGCATAAAATAAAATTTTCAGATTGATAATAAAATGAAAATAAACAATTTCATAAATGGAATGAACAAATCTAATAAGTGATGAATAGGCAGTAACAAATATTTAATCACATCATTTTTACATAATTTAATTACTCTTTAAAAAATTGCTTAGTGAAATTAACAAAGATGTATGAATATCATTTTAAAAACTTTAATTTTTGTCAATTTAATTTTCTGTAACTCAAAGAAAAACAAATATTGAAAATAACATATATAAACCTATTAAAAGTAAATTCTTTGGTTTAAAAATAATATTTTACATATTCTTGAAACTTGAATTACAAAGATATTAATTTCTGCATTCTTTAAAATTATTTCCAAAGTTTATTTAAATGTAATTTTAAATACAAAATTCCATTTAACTACTTTTAAAATCAAATAAAAAATAAGACGACAATGAAAATATTGATTTTTTTTTTAAAGTTTTCATAAAATTTTAATAACAAAAAACAGTTTATAACAATTATAGATTTTGTAATTGTTTTAAAAATAATCAATTCGATTTTTTTAAATGTCATGAACATTTTGGTATTTATTAATTCATCAATTTTATTAAAAAAATTGATATCAAGGAAACACCACACCAATGAAATAACACATTGAAAATATTATAAATTATTTAAAAAATGATTAAAACAAAGTTAGGAGAAAGTTTAATAAATATATATTTATATATTTGGATTATGCATTTCTAACTAGAGGTATGTGGGTTATGTCCAGGGAAGGGATCTTGTGAACTTGGACAATAAGTAATCACAAATACTTATTAAATGTCTTCATTTAAGATCAACAAAAATAAAAGTAAAATCAGCATTAATTAACATCTAACCCTTATCATATAAATATGAAATGAATTATAATAATAACTGTATTAATTATCATTAACAGAAATAATTATTTAGATCTATTTACATAGAAGAAAGTTAGTACAATTTAATATACAAAATAATAATATTTACAATTTAAATGTATGCATTTCATATTATTTCGAGGAACGATCTGTGGAATTGAAAAGATCAAGAACCTGAGGCTTAAATACAAGACAATTGTGTACACACAGATTTTAACTTTTGCATTATCTGTGACAAATTTTTATAATAATATTTTTTCATGACTAGGGAAAAAAATTAACACATCATAAAAATGTTTTCAACAATATAGATACATTTGAACATTGAATAATAAAGAATATGAATACAAGACATAATAAAGAATGTTCAAATGTATGCCTTTAAAAGGCATTCTTTTCATGATAATAACATCAGAAGGATGCTAACTATTCAAAACAGATTAAAGCATCTTTTAAAATTATTACACTATATTGCTTTATGCAGGCACAATATCACATTAGAAAGCTTTAATAATTTTTAGTAATAATTTTTTAATACAAATAAGATAATTAATAAACATAAATAAGTAAATGTATTTAAACATTCATCTTTTTTTAATGGCATTATATTTTCTATATACATATATTTTTATGGAAAAAATGTAGATCTACATTAATAAAAATGTAAATTTACTATTTAATGACAGCAATTAAAATTTAAATACATATAAGTAAATTATCTAAAAAATTATTTTAAAAGTAATTATAAACAATCCCATGAGACATCTTAATCACTAACTCAAATATTAAAACTTACAGAAATTCACTTAAAAAAATATGCAAATATAATTCTAATTGATATCACATCAACTGAATATAAAACATGTTAGTTACGAAGAAATATCCTATTTAAATCACTTTCCCTTAAAAATGGCATTTGGTATTAGTGGAAAACACATAGGACAGAAAATATATATGTTTCAAAGACACTTATGGTAACAAATTTTGTCATGATTTGGAGTCTTCAGAAAATTCAACTTTTTCTTGAAGAGATATTCTTCTTTTCATCGGTTCAATTTCATTAGAAGTCCTAAGAATACCCTCAAATGTGGCAGTAGCCTTCCATCTTGGGGATCCTGCTTCGACTTTAGCAGATGAGAATTGTTCATTCACAAATACATTCTCATTCATACCCAAGCTGTTTAAGCTAACAGTGCTGTTAGAAAAAAGAGGATTTGGCTCTAGATTCTCTTGCAATATTTCTGCTCGGGCTGTAATGTCTGCAATACTAGAAGATGCACTGGCACATTGGCTTTGAGGCATGCTCTTAGTTTGAGCTAACTGAGTTAAATCTTCAGTGCTATAATAAATAAATAAATAAATGGGGTAAATAATGATATTATTTTCAAAATCCTATTTAATCAAGGTTATTGAACATTAAGACTGGACATATAGATAAATGAACAATAATACAATTTAAAAAATTACAATGAATTTGTATCATAGAAGTTCTTTAAAATTCAATTGTTGCTTAAAAAAAAAAAATATTAACAACTTCTCTTTAATACATTTACTATCATGAAAATGTTCACATATAATTATTACCATATTTTCAGTCTAAGATGCATAAATATTTGTACTTTATTTAAATGTTTATAAATTTTACATTAAAACAGCTTTCACAAATTATTACTTCATACATTAAGCAATTGTTTACATTTGAATTTTGTAATAAATAATAACAGGAGTTCAGGAAAAAGTTCAACTATATCCAAAATTACAAACAAAAAATTTTACTTTAGATAAACAAGTAACTATAATTACTTTACTAAAATTATTTTTAAATTTACTAACACAGACTGAATCTAATATAAATGCTTCACATATTAGTAGTTATTAAAAAATTATTTTATTTTAACTTGTTTCTTATGCAACATACTTATGAATATTATTCATTCAACCAGTTGTATAATATCAAGATTAATAAGCTATTTTTGCTTTTAATTGGAATTTTAGATTGTAAATAAAAATATAAATTTAGATCCAAAAAACTTAAAATTATTATACTTGTATCTTTATTAAAAATAAATTCCTTTAAAATTCATATCCCTCATTTCAAAAGAATTCATTTTTATAAAATAAAACTAACAACAAGTACTTACCTATGGTGACAACTAGATGGCAAACTATTGCACTGTCTTGGCTGAGGCATTTTTTCTTTTTGAGCATTTCTATGCATTTCAATAGCATCACATGCCTTACCCAAAAGAGTAATACTTATTCCAACTTTGGCACTAAAAACTGAAAAAAGGTTAAAGAGATAATTAAAGAGTTAAATTGTAACTAAATATATTCAACTTGACAATAGATGAATGAATTATTTTCTCACATTTAATATCAAACATTTCACATATTAAAACAGTTGGAATAAAAGAGAATTTAAATAAATATGCACAACATGGTAAATTTAAAGGTCAAGATGAAATTAATACAACTTGATTGGAAAATTTAATATTTCAATAACATTTATTTAAAATTACTAAAGATAACAAATAAGAATAAAAATGCTTACAATTTAACAATGGAAAAACTTATCTAAAATTGTAAATTATAAAAAAATATAATAAAAAATAATTAAAAAAATAGATAATATTATTTAATTCATAAGTCTATGCTATCTCATCTAATATGATCAGTTACTTGATCAATCTAATCAAAGTAATTACTTTAATCCTTTGAACTCGAAGTTTTTCATTCGTATTACCAGCAACTCGAAGCGATTTTAGTGAAAAGATCATATTCATATGTAAGTTTGATATATGCATTAAAGGAAACACATTGTTTATATTGTTATTTGCATTGTCTCCATAGCAGAGCCCTCAAGCGCAAAGGGTTAATCATAAAAATACAGAAAAGAAAATATCACCATCAAAATATACATCATACTGTTAAAAGTTTTTTAGCATAAATAATGACAATAATTAAATACGTACCATAAATACACTAAAAAGAAACAAACATAGCTCCAAAAGCCAACTATAGGTATAGATCCACTCACAACTCTTATGACTAGGGCCCCAAGAGGCAATGGAATAAATCCCATTCTACGTGATATTAAGTCTGAATGATCAGCAAAAGCCTAAAATGGATGGATTTCAGATAAAAACATATAAAAAGAAACCAATTATTATAATTATACTAAATAAATGTCTTATTTAAGCATGCCAATACAGTTTAAAAAATGTTGATTAATACTATTATACATTTGAAGATAACATAAAAAAATGTTTCATTACATAAAATAATTTAATTTAAATGTTTTTACTGTTAATTAAATTTAATTTCTACATACAATGCAAAAACACAAACACCCAACAACTCAATTGCTATATGAAGCATAATAAATACCAGTAATTTTACCTTAAAATATAATACACAAAAATACAAAGAAATCTTTACCTAACTTTAAATATAGGTAATTTTTTAAGGTTTGACATCTATTTTGTTACAATGTATAATAGTACTCAAATACAGTACTTTCTAAAACTTACAAAAAAAATTTAATAAATAAAAAATAAAAATAAAAATAATAATAATAATATAAATTACAGTTGCATGGCAGAAATTAGAAATTCTCATAAAAGAATGCAGTGTATGTTAAAAGTCATGGTGCATTAAAATATAACATGCATATTTGTAGAACTACTGCTGTTTAATATCAATAGACATAGGGTCGAAAACATTCTTTGAATGCATCAACAAATAAAAACAATGTACTAAAATTTCAAGACAGCAGTGTTTTGGATACAACTGCTTGAAGAATTGCAATAGTGAGAGTCATTAGGTGAATAAAAGGGGCCAAAGTCAATCCGATGTTGAAGATGGTCAAACATAAGGTCTTATGTAATTCATAGATTGTGCAATGCATCTTTAAAAACAAATCACTTTCTAGAAGATACAACAAAAGAAGACCTTAGAGCTACAAGTGCAACAGATGACCATTATTCACAGTCAAGGAGGCATACAATTACTACTCCCACATGTTTTACTTCTGTACATAATTAGTGAAGCACTTATTAATATTTCAGGCAAATTTCATTCAATTCTAATGAATAAAAATTTAACAATATCATAAAATCTCACTATAAAAATTTCTAATTCTCATTGAGAAACCAGTTTAGTAAAAAATTAAACTGAAGTTAATAAGTGCCATAAATATTTACGAAACAGCTGGAAATTATAACATTTCAGTAATTAATGTTAGTGAATGATATATATAATGAATGAAAAATAAAAGTAATTGCATTTGATAGTTACAAAATGACAAATAATACTTTGAAAATTGATGACTTTACTACCAAGTCTAAAATTCTGAAGGAAATAAATAAAAATTTGCCATAAAAGATTCAATGATTACATTAAAATATTTTATGATTAATCTGAAATAATGAATTAAAAAAGCAAATGTTTACATTTTTCAATTTACAACTGGCCAAATCATAAGCTAAACTGATAGTATAATCTCGATATACCTATAAAAAAAGAAAGAAAAAGGAATTAAAAACTTCATTTGAATGATAAAAATTATCAAATTAGATTTGATTTATAAAAATACATTTATGAAACAATGTGGCATCAGTTATCAAAATGTTTATGAAAATATACATACTAGTTTTTTATTTTAAAACAAAAATCAACAAATATACTTTAAAATTACTGATTATAAAACTAATAATAATACATGTAATTAGTTTATATTACTGTAATAATATTATAAATAATATTTATATAAATAATTGTTATTTATATAGTTATTTAATTAGTTTTAAAACTAATAAAACTGATAATATAAATAATATATATTACAATTATGAACTGCTATATGGGAAAAGGATTTTAGAAATAAAATTTACAACTTATTTTCATAATTTAATAAATAGAAGATAATAGCAAATTTAAAACATAATCTCACTTCAAATGTAATTTCATTGAATCTTGTTATGAATGCATGTTTAGTCCAATCAACAGCCATCTCAGCCAAAACAACACCAAAACAATAGGGCAAAAGAACCATGAATTGATCTGTAATAAATAAAAAAAAAAAATTGTTGTTGATTATCTGATGATAAAAAAATTATTCTGAAATTTTTTTAAGCAGTAAAATGCAAAAATTAAAATATCCTGCCCTTTGTTTGTTACTGAAACAAATTTTAAAGTTAAGTTTAGACATACATGAAATGCTTTCCCACTTGAAAGAAATGAATAAAATTTAATTTTTGCAGTTATAACAGTCTAATTAAGAGGATAAAAGTGAAAAAAAAAAAATACAAATAATTATTTTTCCAATATATGAAAAATTTTAAAGCTATGTTATGTAAAAGAATATTTCTTTAAAAGTATTTTTTCTATGTGCTTCACCCATTATTTTTGCACTATACTAGAAAATTGAAACATTAGATTGTTATATTATGAATCAAATAAAATATATTTTTTATAATATCCAAAGAAAGGGTGTTTTTTTTCTGCTGTTGTGTGGCCCACAGCTAAGTTACAATGAACATATGTGGAGTGTGGCCTACACTATGAATCCCTGATTTATAAAAAAATATTGAAGTACTTTATCATTGTCCCACTATAACTTTTCGATAAATCTGTTAATATGTAGCATCATGAGGAAAATGCATTATAATTCATTAACTGCAAGTTGTACTCCTGCTACAAAGAAATATTTTTTTAGTAAATTAATCTCTTAAGATAAAAACTTAAATTAGTAATAATATTAAAAAAAAATTATATATTTTACATTTTGTTCAAGAAGATCGGTAAGCGTGTAGATTAGAAAACAAAATTTTAAAAATAATCAGATATAAATTGATTCTCTAATTCATAACCTTACTTGCAATACAATTTTAATTATATAATTTTCATACTGTATTTATATGAATGCAAAGATCTCTAACTTCAAAGCAAATTACTATTAATTACAGAATGTTAGAAACATAGATGCATTTTTTTTTTTTTTTTTTTGCATTGAAAAAAAAATTATTTGTTCAAATATTTTCTCCAATTTTTATGAAAATGTGACACAAAAAAATTTGATAAATTTCAATCAAGTAAGATAAGTCCACTACTACTAATTATTCACAAGCATATACTTTAAAATTAAAAAAATTATGAATTGTGATAAATTGTGGCATTGAAAAGTCTTACCATAGTTCCAGTTGTATTCTTTCATTGTTTGTATAACAACAATAAATAAAAGGATAAGATAATGAAATCTTTCTCTAACATCACTGCAAGACATTTGGAAAAGATTATTCTTTTCGAATTTCTTGAAAACCATGCTTTTTAATTCAACAAACTACAAAAAAAGATAAACTTATTAGAAAAATATAATTTAGATGGGGAAAAAGACCTTACCAAAACATATACTTACATTATTGGACAGCATAATAGTAAGTAAGGCTTTATTTTGGGAATTGATTGCAACATTCAAAGTAGTAGCTTGAATTAGTATAATTATAGAATGAACAACTAATAATAATTAAGGAAAAATAACTCACATTTTCATTAATATATATTTTATAATATTAAATTTAAAACGAAAATAACCAAATATTTCCCTAGTTATATAACAGTTAATATTTAACGTAAAATAATATAGTTAGATTAAATAAAAATACTAAAATAACCTTGCACATAGATAATACTGATAGTATCAAAATACAAACATTTTTAGTTGGTAGAGCATCAAGAGTCAGTATAAAAATCTAATTTTCAACTCTTTTATAAAAATATTTTTATTATTTTAAAATTCTGAAAATTAATGTTAAAATTAAATGTTAAGGAGGCAATTCCATTGCAGACTTCAATGATACAATCACTTGCAAAGCGCATCTACTGTTTTAGCAGTAAACCAAGTGTTGGGAAATTTTTCTCAGCACACAGACTCATAAAAAAAAAAAAAAAAAGTTGTTCTATTTTTAAAAACAAACAAGATTTAAAATGCAATAAATATGACAATTTTGTGATTAAAATGTATAATTTTTTAAAACTTGTCTCCAGTTATTATATAATAATTCACTACCTGTTAATTTAGTACTGTTATTTTTATTAGATAAACATTTTTTTTATAAGCAAATTTATAGTACAAGGATATTTTTAGATTAGTACAAATACTATATCATTAAGTTGTTAAAAAAATACTTTGCCAATGTAAAAACTTTTTACAGATATACAAGTTCCATAAAAGTCATTAAATTTATTTGTGAAGTAAATATTTAGTAAAATCTTTACTACTGGATATAGACAATTTCATACCATTACAGTAAAGAGTCAGCTATCAGTATAAATAATTTGACTTGGGATTCAGGAATTTTTGGCCAATCCCACCTACTGCTTTACAGAATGAGTCATTAAATAAATAGTGAACTATATCCAAGATAAATTAACAAACAATTTAAATTAGGAGAAATATTGCATTATACTAAGTAATAATAATTAACATTTTGTATAATAATTTTCAATCTATATTTGTAATAGAAAATAAAAGATATGTTTATTTGACTAATAACAGCAAATCATATATGTTTATTTGATAATCTATTTAATATTTATGTCATATACATATATATATGTAGATGCAACCCTCAAAAACCAGAGAAACTTAATTTTAAAATGTGAAAACTGCTAAAAAGTGCACAAGCATTTACTAACTAAAAATATATTATTTATTATAATATGAAGAATTATTTAAAAATCCTTAAAAAAATTCACAAGAAAAAAAAATTTATATTTATTTACACTTTGATATTTATTATTTTCAAAAATCTGAAGAATTTGAAGAGATAAAAGTATAATTATTTTGGGTAAATCAAAAGCATTAGCTTAGTTGATATAATATAAACCAAAATAAAAATATTATGACAAATTAAAGAAAAATGAAAATTTCTATTAAGGATACAGACATAAATAACACTAATAAAAAGATGTGGTAATAAACCAATATGTTCTCTTTTTCTTCCTTTTGGTTCAGTAGCAGTCCAGTATAGAGCATCTAAAATGTCTTGGCCAAATGATGAAATTAATTTATCAGCTACCTAGTAAAAATAAATATTAAACATTTAAAACAATTTAATATATTTTAGAAAACAAATTACTTTTTTCATACAGCAAATGAGGTTCATTTTTAAGATTATCAGTATTTTAAATCAACTATAATAACAAAATATAAGTACTTCCATTTTTTAAGTAAAGATATAAAAATAAAGCTAAGAATTTGTTCATTAACTTTTACTTAAATAGTATCGAAAAGTTAATGAAGTTATTGATAATTAAAAAGAAGTAGAAAGGAATAAATGAAGAAAACATATTGCCTACATTTACAAAAAGAAAAAGAATTTGTAAAATAATAAAATACATGCCATAATTACACTTCCTTGTTTAAAAATTATAATTTAGGTAAAATTTTATGTGTTAAATCATAGATTGGATGTCTGTTTAAAATATTTACATGTATCTTAAATATTTAATAAAATAGCAAAATTTTTTTTTTTTTTTTTATATAAAAATATTAGTCAAAGAAATTTTTAATTTGATTATGAAATCTAAAAAAAAAAAAAAAAAGAAAGAAAAACATATATAAATATGTGATTTAAATTAAAGGGATCATACCTCTAACATATTAAACATTATGTACAACTTGATAACAGATTGGCTTTTGACAATATGATATAACATTGATGTGTCCACATATGTCATCATGAAGCTCACAGTACCCAAAATGATAACTTTGAAAAGATCACATTTTTCAGCAGGCTGCAATTTCCGATGATTGTAATGCACTCCAAATAAAGCACTATAACATATAAAAAAAAAAAAAAAATCACAGGATTTACAATGGAGGAAAAAAAACTTGTAATTTTTTTTATTTAAAAAAATAAACCAAATAGAATGTATTATATTTTTACACAAAAACAAATTTTCTAACACTTACCTAATCACAAATTTTAAAGTTCTGGTTATAAGAAACCAAACAGAAAAGGCCGATCTTAATGGTAGAAAAGTAAACAGGAATAAAAAAGCATCCACACATTGGAAAAATCCATATAAAATAAACTGAAATAAAAAGAATAAAATAAGCAAATGAATTCACAAAGTTGAAACACACAGAAAAATTTTAATGACAAATTAATATATTAAAACTAACTTTTTCAATTTCTTTGGGTATTCTCAAAAATATATAAAACTTCTCACGTCTTTCAGTGAATCGTTGCTCATCGTTTTCTAATAAATAACCTCGCCTCAACTCGCCATATAAATAATCAAAGACGGAAGCAGCTAAAAAAAAAAAGAATAATAATAATACTTAAAGACATTGTTAACAAATTTCTTTAACATTTTAAAAATAAAATTACTCAATAACACCAAAAATATTACTTTCTAAAGAAATTATTTTTGTTATATAACAATCAAATTAATATGAATATTACCTGATATTTTTAGTTACTCTTATTTAATTTCAAAAATACAATTTTTCTGTAATATGATTCCATTGATGATTTAAATGTTTAGTAATTTATTAGTATGTCATAAAATAATGTTGAAATAAAGGATATATATTGTTATAGTTTACTTACATTTATAATCATTTCTATCTTTGTTCCATTATGAAATCATCAATTTTCATTAATTTAAAATACATTAATTTTTATACATGTCGTTTTAATTATGAAAACAATAAATTTATATTTATAAATGATTTGTATTCAGACACCATGATTATACATATATTTTATCAATTGTACTCTTTTTTTTAGCTATGTATCTAATTTATTAACAGCTATACGATAGACATTTATTTTAACAGTGGAACATTTAATTAACGGTGAAACACAAACACTATTTTATGAGAGATAAATGATAAATTTCCAAATATACTGGCTTCAAAAATTAAGATAAAAAAATCAAAAAAATTGTGATTGCATGCATAAAAATAAGTAAATTTTTATAAAAATTAAACAGTATCAATAAAAGGCAATACTGCATCAGAATGTCACATGCAAATTACTAGAGCTGCTATTGCCTAATGTTATTGGACACATAGCTGAAAATATGGTTTACAAGTGCCTGCAAATTATGAAAGTATAAACTGTGCAGTGAAATTTCAAGATAGCCATGTTCTACATGAGTACTTGATATAATTCATCTTACAATGGTGAGCAAATAGAAATGAGACAGAGTCAGTTCAATGCAGCAAGATGGTTGAATATGAGTCTCACTGTAATTCAGAGACTGTAGAATACAATCCTCAGGATTTGAAAAATCAGATTACATTGAAGAATCTTCATAGTTACAAATATTGCAGATGACCATTATTAGTTGCTAAATTGCAAGGAGGCACAGAACTACTATATCTTAGAGATCTCTTGTAGTAGTGCTGGAAAGTTAGTATTTAGATTAACTGTGCACAAAAGGTTCTGTGAAGAAGAAATGTATTCAATTTAGCCCAAACATATCAATTAGAGTGCAAGTCAATGGAGATCAGTACCATTGACTTGGACGGACTGTCTGGAAAATGTGGACTTGTCTGTAGACAAGCCCAAATTTTGCTTGCAAAGTAACTAAAAAAATAACTGCTTTGGCAGAAGCAGAGAACATGTTATTAACCCAGTTATATTCATGAATGAGATAAATAGGAGGAACATTGTAGACAAATATTTCTTTGAATGGTCTCATTATCATCCCAATAAACACTGTTACTGCTTAATTATATGGAGACTATACAATTGATCCAATTGTTTGTACTTTTAATGTGCAGCTGGTGACATCATCCTATAAGACAATAATACTAGACCAAAATTCATAGAATTATCTTTATTAGAAGATTATTATGTGAATGGATTGATAAGCATGCTCTCTAGATTTGACTTCAATCAAGCATGTTTGAAAAATGTTGAGGTGTTTTGATATTACAGCACTTAACCTGCCTCCCACCCTTCAGCATCTTTGAAGTGCTTTAGACTTTATTGCCAATTAAGTTAATAAACACCATCATTTTGAGCATGGAACAATGCTGTTGCACTCATATAGTTACATACCAAATTGCAGCTGGGTTTGGATAATTAATTTTGGTATGTTTCCATTTTATGTACTTTTTCGACACAGAAATTTTCATTTTGAGTCAAATTTGTTTAATGTTTTTGCCAAATTTTAAATAAATTACAATGAACAAAAATTTCATTATCACAATTTTTCAGATTTTCTCACATGATAAATGATTATAATGCCGGCATTTAAATAAAAACAATAGCCTTTTATAGTATTCTATAAATTATTAAAGTTGAAAGATTCAACAAATTGAAAAATATTTGCATGCTTTTACTTATACATTACTCAAAATTGTGAAAATTTTTTTTTTTACATATCTATAAATATATATGGACAGATTTGATAATTAAACACAAGCAATAAATTATGAGTTTTTGTTATGTGTGATACCCAAAATATGAGTTAATAAGGACTTCAAAATAATTGCACATTACTAGGTTATATTAAACAAAAATTATATCTTACACTTTTCTGTTTTTTCTTTCTTTTTATTAGCAGAAATATTAACATCTTCAACAGTAGAAGGTTTTGATGTTAATGATGTCAAGATTTTATCCTCTACATGGGGTGTATTTACTTCCTCACATATTTCAGAATCTAAAAATATTTATTTATATATTAATATTGATAGAATACTTTAGTTTTACTTAAAAATGTAGTTATCATTTCTTTTCATTATAATAAATAGTAAAAAAAAAAAAAAGTGATTAACTTTTAAAAAAATATTTTGACAATAAATAGCATTATACACATATTTTACTTCCAACAAATTGTTGCTTAATAATCCTTTTAAATACATATAAAATTGAATTAAATATAAATAATTACATAACATTGAAAATTTTAAATTATTAATGATTTTTATTTCTATAACTTATTAAATTTGCTTCACAAACTAAAATCTATTACTTCAAATGGTATCAGATGATTAAATAAAAATGTATTAGTAGATATTTTTTCAGCCAATTATGAATTCAGCTTGATCAGTTAATGCTATGACTTACAACATAAAATAAATATGTCCATTAGTAGTATTTTTTTTAATTTTGAAAATTTGTATTAAGCATTTAATTATCTGAGATTGAAAATCATAGGACACAATCATTTAAATGTTAGTTAAATAAAAAAATTTTTAAATGCTTCTAGATTTTTTTAGCTATTACCAAAAAAAAAAAAAAAAAAAAAAAAAAAAATTGTTAACATTAAAAATAAAGTTAATAACATTTAATTAATGTTAATAACAACATTAGCATTTAATTAAAGTTATTAACATTCCAATTTTCAAATAATTTTTTATTAAATATTAACAAACTTAATATAATTAAACAAAAAGCTATGTTCATGTAAGAAAGTTATATCTTTTTCACAAATGGGCTTTTTGGGAACAAAAACTGAAATCAATATTTTATATAGTAAAATTAAAATAAATTTCTAATTAAAAAATATTACACTTTTAGTTAAAAACATATTGAATAAAAATAAAGCTCCTCAATTCTATATATTATCATAAAAAATTACACTATTTATTAATTCTAAGATTAAAGAAATGTTTAGACAACTATAAGAAAGTTAAAAAAAAAAAAAAAAATACAAAAAAAGAAAAGTAATGTACAACTTTCAGCAAAGTATTTTATTTTCTAATAATAAAAAACAATAAATATAATTATATTATTAAAAATATAAATACTACGAAATTTGAAATTATAAAAAAAATTTTTTTTTAGTACAGTTTTAATTTTGTACACAGATTTACAGGGTTATATTTATATTAAAACAATTGCCCATTCTTCTTTACTCTGAATAAAATGAGATTGAATTTATTGTTTTGAATTAAAACACACACAAAAAAAAATGAAGCAAAAATAAAGAACAAAAAAATTAAAAAAAAAATAATAATAAAGATGCAAGAGCATATAATAAATTGAAAAATTTTCTGATTTATTTAAAGGGTTGGAAACATTATTTTTCAATTCCACATAATGGATCTCCTACAAAAGTGCAAAATTCAGCCAAATGTTATAGAGTGAATTTACAATAATTTCATGAAAATTGATTAATAATTATCTAAATTTAGCTTATAACTAATAGATAATTAAATAATTTGCTGCCTATCTATATGAGATAGGTAGCAAAAAAAAAAAAATAAAATAAATTCAGTATTTAATTTTGTATGCAATGCTTACGTTAATTAACATAAGAAAAGCATAAGAAAGGGACTTTCAAACCCCGCAAAAATTCCTTGGAATTAGGAATGTAAATTGTACCTTTTGATGCATTTAAAATTTTACTTCTTTTAAAAGTTGTATTTTAATCTCATTATTATTCTGTAAACTTTATATTTTATTTTCTTTGTGGGGGGGGAAGGGGGTAGACATTTTATACCTAAAATATATCATATTTCCTGAAAGAATTATCAGTATTTCATTTCTTTAGAATCACATCATTAGTTTTAATCCAATATTCTGTATGACATTATAACAAAAACATTAATCATGAATTCAACTATTAAAATTAATTTTTAAAAACTTTGCATTTCCTTCGATTATTTTTAATACACCATAAATATTCAGAACTCAATATTTTGAAATATAAAATATTTAATACAAAACAATCTAAAAGTTGGAAGAAATCTCGGATTTTTTTTTTTCCCCATCTCATTTTAGTCGAAAAAAGTCACAATATAATAAAAAATGGATACAATTTAGATAAATATTTATCAGTTTGCCCAATGGAATATGCAATATAAGTTTTAATTATAAACTTTTTTTATAAAGAAAATATCAAGCATTAAAATTTCAAAAAATGTTTAGTACACAACATTAATCGCCTAATATTTCCTTATTCGTTTTCCCTTTAAATAAAGAAAAATTATTTTTAATCTCTACTTTGAATAACACAATGTATTGTTCAATTGCAGATAACAACAAACTTTATTTTTAGTAACAGAAATAGGTTAACAAAATAAAAATTTAGTAAATCTCATAGAAGTTTCTTCTGTGTATATTAAATACTCTTTTTAAAAAGAAACATTTTTTCGATCACTGTTAAAAATAACAATTACTATAAACATTTAATTATTATATTAAATGATATATATTAGTTAACATAATCTGAATTTGGGTTGGAATTATTAAGGTTTTATAAAATAATACCCTTACGTTCCCGCACTTCCGTATCTGCTTCATTATGAGGTACGCCATTTTCAACGTCCTTAGGAAAAATAACTTTCTTCTCTTCAAAAAAAGAAAATTCATTATCAGACAAAACTTTAGCTACTTGTGCCAATCTCTCATCGTTATTCATAGTATTTTGAATAACACATGGAGTTTCTGTTTCCTTATCAGCATCATCACATTTGTCCTCCATGATGTTTTGATTTGTGTTTGGTCGAATCCACATGATCCGTACAATAGAACGAATCATTACATCAATATGTATGTTACGGATTATTTATTTTCATTTGCTTTGAACGCAAATTCTTCAACCGTTCAAAGTTTGCATGTACTTCAAGCGGATTCGTTGTTGGATAGTACTAATGCTTACGTCATAATTCCAATATCACGTGCATTCTTAATTGGACGAAGAACATTAATTGTTATACATATATGATACTAGCTGTGAGATTCTTAGAAGTATTTCCTACGCATCTATCAACCAGCTATACCCTGAACCGGGGTGGTTGAGAATCTATACCGATGGCTCTCGGATGGAACAGCGAATAAATGCCGGGGCAGGAGTTTTCTGCGACCTGTTTTCTGTCTATACTCCTGTCGGCTGTTTTGCATCTGCTTACGACGGGAAGTCGAAGATTTACGTATTGCCCTAACTCAATTGCAGTGGCGAACAGAACAATTTACTAGAGCAGTCATTCTATCTGACTCTAAGGCAGCACTTTTGGCAATCAACTCCGCCCTAACACCTCAGTCTACTTCCATCAAAAGTGCATCTCTTGTCTTGAAGATCTTGACTCAAAGGGCAAGAATATTATTTTTGCAGTGGATCCCTGGCCATTGCGGGATCTTGGATAATGAGAAGGCGGATTCTCTTGTCAAAAAAGGAACAACCATCACCCAAACCTTTTGTAAAGACATCTCTTTTCACTCGATGAAACTGATGATCCGAGACTTTTTTGGAACACTATCTGATAATCTATTTGAAGGCAACTCATCTAAAACCTGGTTTAACTTTATTTTAAACATCCCTGATCAGCCCAGGTTTAAAGCTGTTGCCCTTTTCAGACTCCTAACCGGCCATGATTGTATGGCCAATCATCTTTTTCGTATGAAAATATTTTGCAAGCCCAAAATGCATGCTATGCAGTCTTGGAGAGGACATGGATTCCTCTCACTTTCCTGTCTGCTCTGCACTTGCTTCCTCTACTGTGTATGGTCGTTACTGGGAGGCTAGGGCCCTTATGGGCTAAACATGTCTCTATGTGATTTCTTTCGTTTCTCGTTGTTGTTTTTCATGTTCTTTGTGTTCTGTTTCTTTTTTTCTTTTTATTACTTTTTGTAGCCTGCCATTGGAAATAAAAAATATATACGTATATAAATTTATAACAATGCTACATATATAAATGGCATTGTAATAAATTTATTGATTGTACATACATTAAGAAAATTATAATGGTATTCTAATTATTTTTTGTTTATCCTTTAAATAATGGATACATTTGTTAACACATTTTATATAATTTTCTAAGACAAGTAATTTTTCTTTTATACTTTGCGCGGTTTTTGAAATTTTTTAAAACTTTTAATATTAAATAGTTTTATTAGAAAAATAGTATCGATTTTTAATGGATTTCTTAAAATAGAAATAGTATAAATATTCAATTAAAAATATTAATTTGTTATTTTAATTTTGTATTGGCATGATATATTTACATTAAATGTGCTGTTATTTGAAATGAAATATTTAAAATGTATGGCAGTAACAAATATATATGAACTAGTTTTCATTTAAGTTCAAAAGCTCGTGTTAAGGATATTTAAGTTCCTTCCCCATATGCACCTGTGTAACTCTGGAGAGGCTATGGACTCCACGCATCTACTTCACTGTCCTGCTCTGTGCATTTGAGACTTTTCTGTATGGCAGTAACAAATAAATGATATTTAAGAGGCTAGAGGATATGTTCCTTCCCCCGATTAACCCTGAACTCTGTAGCAGCATGTTTTGTTGTTTTCTCTGTTCTTTTTTATTTTTCGTTGTTCTGTAACTGTTCATGATTTGCCATTGAAAATAAAAAAATTTCGATCGAGGTAGGGGAAAAAAAAATTATATTTTAGATAAAACAATATTTTAACAACTTTTATTTAGTCAACTTTGTTGAACTCTTTTTGTATACATTTTCTTTTTTTATTCTATACTTAGCCCTTTTTGTATTGCCTTACCATTGGAAATAAAAAGAAATATTAATAAATGCATCCATTACTGAATTGGATTCATTTCAGTAATGGATATATTTATTAATACTTATGTATTTTTTTTAAAGGCAAAGTAATTTTTCTTTCTTTTCCCTTGCAACTTCGAATTTTTTGAAATTTTTATAATTGAATATTTTAAATGGAAATATAGTATCAATTTTTCAATTAATTTCTTTTTTTTTAAGAATATGATTATTAAATTATTTAATAGAAAAATATATTGAAAATTAGTTATATAACTGAAATGCAAATTATTTTAAATGTGTTGTAGTTAGAAATAAAAGATTCATTTAAAATTTAAAAGTATCAAATGATTTGAGTTTCGATCGAATGAGAAAAAAATTCTTATGTATTATAAATATATAGAAATATGCTTATAGAAATAATCTAGTAAATTAATTTTTGTATAAGAAAAAACAGTATTTTTTTTAGTTTTAAAATTAGATCTAAAATTATATGTATCCAATTTTTGAAAAAATAGAAAATATATCATAAAATGAAACAATATATCATACATGAGGAGAATGAACAATTACAAATAGGTATATTATGGATAAAGGTTCATAAATATGTTTTTAAATAAATATTGTTTACAAATTTTATTTATGAAATTTTATTATTTTAAGATATAATGGTAGATTTTCTGTGGAAAAAAAGTACGCTTACGAAATTCTGTTCAAGTATAAATAAATAAATAAAAAAAAAAAAAAAAAAAGAATAAAAATGCTGAAATTCTTCAAATCACAGACTGCAGACAATTTTTAAATTTTATTAAAAATAAAATAATTTTAAAATTTGGGTATTTAACCAGATAATAAATTTAAAAAAAGGCAAATTAAAAGATATTAGTTGTAGAGAAAATTGAGCAATTTTTAGAAATTAAATAAATTTAGAAAGGAAGTGAAAAATTATACATGATGGATAAGAATTTATAAATATAAATAATTTAAATTTAATATATTTATTTGAAATATTTATTGTAGAAACATAAAGCCAAATGCTCGCCACCAAATTAATTATACTATTGTTTCCTGTAAAGTACAATAGCTGGCGCCACTATATGGAAATTCTGTTTGATTCGAATCTTTTGATTCGGTTCATTTAATAATTTCCTTTCGAACAATTCGAAACAATTAAAATGATTCGAATCGTCCATTACTAGTTTTGATAACTGGAACAACTACTTCATGAATCAATTGCAGTAAAAAATTAAAATAAAATAAATTGGAACTTATCTTTTCCCATAATAAATTAAAAAATATTTTAATAAGTTTCATGTAGACAAATATGTATTATATGTAATATTAAATCATAAATACAGCAGTCTTCTCTTTTAATTAAAATATTTTATAAAATAGCAATACTTAAATGAATTTCTTTTGTCTTTATTCTAAATTATTCATATGAAATTATACATAAAAAATTTTTGATAATAATCTTGTGGATAAAAATGGAAGAAAATAATTCATTTATATTTTATCTTTTTAATCGATTAGTACAGCCAAGTTAAGTTTTCCGGAAGTACTAATACATGTGGCGGAAGTGCTTGTGAAAGGACACTCCCATCCAATGTTGACAATCGCAACGGTGTAGTTGATGTCTATAGCGGCGAAAGTTTGTTGTTGTGCAAAAACATCTAGTAAACATTGACGTTATCCGCATTAATGACTGTTAATACTTTTAACACAGATATCAGCGCTTTATATCTTAAACCCTTTGTATGGATTCATAGTATTTTTTTTGTAAATATTTAGAAAATATCAAAAATGTGGTAGAATGAATAATTAACTGTAAAGAGATCTGGTTTATTATTACCGTTCCGTAAAACAGGTTTTGTTATGATTTTTTTGTTTTTGATTTCGTTTGATATTTGAAAAATGACGGAAAAAATTAGTCTTCCGCATCATAACACTGTGTCACGGTGGAAAAGAAAAAAAGTTATTAAATGGTTGAGAAAGGTGCGTATTTAAATTTTAATAAATTCCACATTTTAAAAATATATCATGCATATCATTTCATTACTTTCATTGAAGGAAATCGTCGTTTCAGATTTTATTTTTAAAAATTAAGGATTAAATATTTATATATTTAATAAAAATATTCAATTAATAATTTTTTTTTCTGTTTATCTATTTATTTTAATATGTGATTAATTATTTTTAATATCTTCAAAAATGTGTGTTGAAAAATTTTTGATTCTATTACTAATTTTTTTGCTATTATTAAATTGACAAATGGAAAGCAATTGACTAATTTATTTCATAATTTAAAGAAATCATTAAATTTATTTAATCACCTTTTATGAAGTTTTTTTTTTTTCATTAAAAATAAGTTCTAATTTGGAAAGCAGTAATTTTATAATGACTTCAACTTTAAAATAATTTTATAATCTAGCATTTTTAAAATTTTTAATTTATAAGAATATAGAATACTAAATTTTTATTAGTGAAAAATAATTTTTTTAATTAAAGGTAAAAATTTTAATTTTAGATGCATTTAGATGAATGTATTCCAGCATTTGAAGCTCGGCATTGATGGTCCAAAGCTGTTGGTGAGTACAATTTAATTGTATTTATATGCTTATATAAATTAGAATAATGTTTATAAATTTCAAATGATATTATGATTATAATGCTCAAAATAAAGCAATATAACAACATCTTCTTTTAAATTATGCGATAACACAATAAAAGAGGAGTAAAAGTTCTATTTATGCTATTAATTATTAAGTCTGTATGTATATGATACTATTAATACCAGTTTTAGAATTGATTGAAAGTTATTCTATTAAAAACAGTTGCACAATAAAGGATTTTAATGTTTTTTAACATTATGAAAAATTGTTAATATAAATACTTCTGTTGTTATTTTAAATTTTCCTGTCATTCTTGAAAATATGTATATATATTTATTGATTAACTGAAGTTAAAATAAGTTTTATAAATTATTTTACTATTATTTTTATAGCATTAAAATAAAATTACTTATGTGTATTTATCTTTATATGATACATAATCACATTAATTTTTCATCTTTTATTTCTCAAGAATAATAAATAAATATGTGCATAATTATTTATTCTTTTCATTCATATATATCAACCTTTATTTTGAATAATGATCATATATCAAATTTAAATTAAATAATTTAAACAATAATTGTATTCATAAAGGTTGAATTATCTGCAGAATTTAGAAAATTAAATTATTTGACTATTTAAAGTATAATGGGAACACCTGATTATTTAAAATCAAAAGTGCATACATTTTTTTTTGTAAAACTTATAAAAATTAGTCAAATATATATATATTTTTAATGGGAAAGTTGGCTTGTAATTGTTGGCTGTTTTTCATTGAAGTGAATTGTTTTCTGCATAGGTCATTGCTATTTTATTCATGTTCTTTGAGGAAATGCCATTGTATAGGGAAAAAATGTTTCATCACCATCAGTTAATAAGATAGCTCAAGGAATTTGATGATTACAGTTTTCCTTTCTGATTATACATGACTTTACAGCTAGAAGACCAAGCATTGCTTTCTCATTATTCATATTATATCTCAGATTAGAAATTTTATTTTCAGCTTCTTATTAATTTTATTATAACAAAAAATGAAATAATGAACAAAGTTATTAAATTAAAGTGTAACCGTGAGTTTTTGTGTTTCAGGAATTAAATGAGCAGAAACTTTTTACTTATCAAGATCTGAAAATTAAATACAGAAAGTATGTCATTAATTTCTTCATTTAAAGTTCCTCTTAATTTTTATTTTAAATTTTTTAATTGTATTTTTATTAAATAATTAATAATATATTTTTACAGTTATTAAAAAAAAAACTATTAACTTTTTATTTTAAAGGTTGTTAATAAAGTTAAATTTTTTTAGTACAATAAATGAGATACATCTATTTTAAAAATATAGAATTACATTGGTTTTATTTAAATTACATTGGTTAAGTTTGTAGCAAAATATTGTAAATATAATTTCTTAATTGAAAATATATGAAAATTTTTATTTATCGTACCTATCTTTTAAAAATTTAAAAATATGCTGAATAAAAGGGCTTTTTGACATTAATGCTTTTAAATATATATTGTTTTAATGTAATTATTATAAAAAATATTACTACCTTCTTGTGATTTTGCTATTTAATTTGAATTTTTTTTTTTTTTCAAAATCTTCTTTTAAATTTAGTAGAAAATAATTACTTATCTGAAAGATAATTTTACTTATTTTATCAATATTTTCAAAACTGAATTATTAATTCGGGTAATAGCTAATAAGCAATAAGATGATCTTGTGGTGATTTATTTTTTAAAAATAAGCATATAGTTGCTAAATACAGTTAAAACCTATCAAATTGAACATATATTTTCATTGTAAATTTCAAAGTTAATAAACATTTCAAAATTATCAATTCGGTCAAAAAAGAATAGCAATAAAAATAGAATTGACCGACTAAATTATAGCTGATTTACAAGTAATGATTTGCAATTTTAAGTTGTAGTAAATTGGTTGAATTAGAAATAAGAATTTATTTTTGTCCTTTTTACAATGAACTTTCAAAGAAGAAGTAATTAATCATTCTTTGTAAGGATATTTGAGCCAAGTTATCTATTATTTAAAATTCTGTCAGTTTTGTGTAAATGTAAAAAAGATGTACAAAGAAAACAAATTTATACTATACATAAGTAGTCTGTGTTACTTATAGGTAACATTTTATTAATAATTTATTTCGAAAAAATTCATGTTATACAGAGATTGTCTTCGTATTACAATGATTGAAATAGGTTTCATTTATTTTGATCCCTTGAGTTTTGTTAATAACCAAAAATTATTATCAAACATTATGTAATTCTCTATTTACAAAACAAACGTTTTGAATAACAAGACATTATATATTATATTATTATTCAAAACGTTTTAGGGATAATTCTTTATCAACTAGCGCGCATGCTCATAGGAAACATTATTACAGATACGCATGTGAAATTTCGTATGAGCATGCGCGCTAGGGAGAAAAAAATATCGGACGATAAAAATACGGTATGCAAAAACTCTCTATTATTCACCATTGGTGGTTTTTATCTTTTTCAAGGTAATTAATGAACACAATTCTTTTTGCATCCCAAAACCGATGCCATAACCTTATTGACTGACAAAATTGTTTTTGGCTTCTTTCTATTGTTGTTTACTTTCAGGAGTGCAGTGGGGGTTCTAAGTCTCATTCATAGTTATGAATCGGCGCAAAAATGCATTGGGTTTCCACTTATAGAGTGCGAAATTTTCAGTTGAAGTAGTTTTACTATTGAATTTTTTTTGTTAGGCGTTTACATACAAGACACCCATCTCAGACAGAGCTTCCGTATGTCCAAAATATCGTGTAAAATATTCCTATACGTTGTTTTGATATTTTAAAAGTGTTAGCTATCTCGGTCAGTTTTAATCTGCTTTCCAGCACGAGTTTATGATTCTTTTCTGTAATTTCGAGAGTCGTGTCCTCAATGAGGTTTTCGAAGCGAATGTTCATCTTTTAGTACTCATACAACCCGTTTTAAATTCAGAAATCCATTGTTTACCATTAAATATAACGGAGAAGAGTCTTTTAATGTTGAGCCCTTTTCTTATTTGATCTGAAATGACGTTAGACGTTTCAAATGGAAGTATTTCATAACTACTCGTTTTTCCAGTTTGTCCATTTTCATGAAAGTTCCTCTATACGTTCTCTCTTAAAATGCTGTAAAACATATACTTACTAAGCAATTGTCCTAAAAATTTTATATATGAGCTACTTCATTAAAATGGGCAAATTAAAAATCGAATTCGGATGGAAAATGGACAATTTAATATCTCACTACATTCTGTGGTGCAAGGATAGCACTATAGACTGCCAGTGAGATATTAGATCTCTGGTGTCATCTGTAAGTTCAGGCGAGAAACTTATCAGCCCACCCTCGTACTTGTAGGAATCATCGGGATCTTAAATTTGTAGAGCAATCGGTGTTGCAACATGAATAGCCCTAAATTTCATCTCTATAATATAATTTGCTATATATCATGGTATATATTTGCTATATATCTTTTGATTCAAGATGACAACATTGACATTTTACCAGTTTTCTGATTTTAATCCTGCTGAACATTTGTGAAACTTTCAAAACGCAATTACCTCATAATTCAATAATATCCAAATGGTGTCTTAAAACCATCTCCAAGAAGTATGGAGAGCAATAGAGTGTAGGGATAAGGAGAAAAAAAAAACACAAAACATTGATGTTGCCATAAATGCCATTTCATTCTTACCTAATATAAAAATCCTGCGTATTTTTTTTATCTACTATACTATGATTAATGACGAAAATCTGTATTGCAATTTGACTTAAAGCCAAACCATATCAAACCAAACCTCTTTAATATTCATTGCGCCAACTCATTCTGTAGATTTTCGAAATTTATTCTGATTAGTTTATTTGTTTAGGTAAATGTGAATTGCATAATACCAGACCAAAATACTGTATCTAGTTATTGCTGATAAACAATTTATTATTTTTCTTCAGAATAGCTTCCTTTAAAAAAATCAGTGAAAATTTAAACTATAATTAAATAAATTACAACGAATTATTTAATTATAGTTTAATAATTAAATAATTCATTGTAATTTATTAATTTATTAATTATAGTTTAAATTTTACTACACGTAATTCGAATGTATTGTCATTATATTTTACATGAGACTTGCAAGTATTGTGTTTTAAGATTTTTAAAGGAATTTCTAACATATTGAAGTCGGTTTATTTCTTAAATTATCATTTAAAAATTTTATAAATAGTTGCTTAATTTATTGGTACGCAAATTTGTAATATTAAAAGGTTTTGCTCTAAGTTTCTTAGAATTTTTACCGTACCATGCATGATGTAACAAAAAAATTTTCAAAATGAAAGGACTTTGAAAGTAAAAAAAAAATTATAAGTAATAAAATGATTAAATCAAAATATATATTATTATGTTTTCTTGGATGTTTTTATGCATCAAATGAGCCTGACTCGTGGCAACGTGCTCCGCTGGTGAGCATGAGTGCTGAGGCTCAGTTCGCTGGCGGTTTTTGTTGTAGACAATTTATTTTCGAAAAACGAGGAGACTCGATGGCGATTGGGATGTTCAGCTACTTGTCTCGTGAGTCGAAATATTTGGAGAGAGTTTTCGGATTTCTCCCGTACGATGCGCAAATGCGGGTAGTTCCCCTAAAAGTCCTCCTGGAAGGCACTTTCCTCCATTTTCAGTGACCCGGAGCCAAGTTAAACTTTCTACCTATGGGTGCTCTTTCACAACATAAGCTGCCCCCTTTCCCTTCAACCATGAGAACACACAGGTTCATGGACTTGATCTAAACGTTGCTGTCGACCAATTGGGATAAGAAACAACAACATGTACCAAATGAAATTGATTTATATTTTGGAAAAATCCTTTTAATTTTATAATAAATGTTTTTTTTTTTTTTTTTCAATTTCATCAAATGAAACTAAATTATACTTTGGTAAACCTTTTTAATTCTTACATAAGCTTTATATCTTATCTATTTGGTATATCTTATGCCTTCACGATACTATATCTTATCTTACTTAAAACAAACTTGATTTCAATTTTTAAAATAAAAAAAGTTCAAACAGTTGAAAAAATAAAGTTCGTATACAGAAAGAAGTAAATAGTTTTTTCAGAACATTATTTATCTTCATAACAAAATATTTTTAAAATGTGTATGATGATTTTCGAATTAGTCAATAAATTATGAAATGTTTTGAAATCATTGTTAGCGGATAATCATTGCAAATAAGGTAAGTTCAAATTGTTAGAAAATGATGATTAAAGAAGCAGGAAAAAAATTCAAATGACCGACTTTTCTTAAGATTGATCTCTTTATATTAAGCATCGTTTTCAAAAACAAGATTTAGGTTAAAAGGATGATTTGGCCATCGTATGAATAAACATTATTTTTGTAAAAATGAAATATAAGAAGTGGAATTAAATAAGTAATTCTTCTCTTTCGAAAATAATAACATTAATCTGACTTCTCTAAAAGTAATGAAAAATAAAAAAAAAAGGTTTTAGTTATTTATGATTTTGAATCTGGAATTAAAATATAATTTAAAAAAAAAATTTTAGAATTAGAGAATAAAAAAAATCATTTGTGTGATATACGTTATGCAATCAACAAACTCATTGAGATTGCTTTTTCATCTGACAGAATTTTTTAAATTCCCTTACCCTACTATTCAGTATAAAACTGAATGACCTGTTTTTGATGTAAACATCATTAGGTGGCTATCTTAGGTTCGAAGTCCTCAATAATGATTGTGGGTGGATGCTCTTTTTAATATGGGATTCAATCACTGGGTTCATCAAGAGTGGGATTAAGTACAAATTAAATAGCGATGTTCTCAATATTATGGATTTCAAATGGACAGAAGATTTGTTTTTCAGTAAATGTATTACGAATAGCATATATCTATTGACTTTTACGGATCTTGCATATGAGTTTTTATTATACGGATTTACGTTGAAAATTCTTTTTTTTTTTTTAAACCGTACTTTTATGTTATGTTATGCTATGTAGGTTATGTTATGTTATTATCAGGTTATTATATAACATAACATATGTTAGATCGGGTTAATCTTGTATATTAAAGGCAGAATTAACAAAAAAATTTTTTTCTTATAACAGCATTGACGAATACTTATATTCAGTGATTCTTCTGCCATATTTCAGTAATTTATTTCTTTGAAGAAATCACATTTTGAAGAGCTAAGTAGTCATCTTCAGGGACTATTCGAATTGAAGTGAATAGAACATTTGATGAAATCTACTGGCGAATCGTCCGACTCGGTAGCTCAGTAGTAATGTGTGCCGTTGGTGAGCATTAGGACTGAGGTTCCATCCGTTGGCGGCTTTGTTGTAGACACTGTTTCAAAAACGAAGATACCTCGATGGCGTTTGCGATGTTCAGCCTCATGCCTCGTTAATCGGACTACCTGGTAGAAGTTTGTCGGGTTTTCTCCCGTACGATACGCAAATGCGGAGTAGTTCCTTCTTATAAAATCTCCTGGAAGGCACTGACATCCTTCTTCAGCTACTCGGAGCCAAGTCAGACTTCTACCTACGGGTGCTCCATCACAACAGAAGCTACTCCATTTCCCACCTTCCATGAGTAGATTACTCATGGGAGGTCCGTCCAGCACTGCAAGACACTGAGGATTAGATACAAATTCTGGTAGTTCTAAGATATTTAACTACAACTACAACTCAACTTTTCAAAAGGATCACTTTAATTAACATCACATTTCTAAAGCTGAATTGTGTTTGTGAATTCATTTTGTCAATGTAAGTAATTATATATTCGCAATTTAAGAAATTCTTTGTATTGTCGACTTTTTTGGAGAATACATTTTTTTTGCTTATAATCCTTTCTAGAAATATATTTCCCGGATCATGGCATCCATGAGTAGATTACTCATGGTATGTCCGTCCCGCGCTGCTGGACACTGAGGATTAGACACAACACAATTGGCGAAGCTGTTCAAAAGATATCAGTTATGTTTTACATGGCAAATGATATTGATAGTAGTTTTTTTAATAGAATGCTACTTAAAAATCAACATTGCTTCAGATTATCAAATTTGTGTTGAATTTAATTTATATTGTGTACTTGTATAAAAATTATTGTAGAGATTCGTATAAAATAGATATTTGCGGAGTAAATTCAAGAATATTGTTGGGATTTAATTAAAAAAAAAGCTTGAAATACTTTAGGTAAAATACTGATACACTTTCGTGCTAATTTCAATGAAAATGAGCGAGAATCATGAAATAAATTATAATCAGATAGTTTAAAATTTTGAAAGATAGTTGAAACTTTATTATAATATTTAAGAACTTGTAGAAATAACTCTTCTGTTGTCATAACAAGTTTTGGCCTTTTGACTTTTTTTTTTTTTTTTTATTTTCCGTATTGCCCTGTTAATGAATACCGTTAAAAACATTAAATTTTTCTACATGTCATTCACTATGTGCACTTATCAACTTTGTACGTAATTTTATTTCTAAAAATCTGCAAGTTAAGTCAGAATGGAAATATAGAAATGACCAATTTTTTTTTTTTTCATCTTTTATGATGAATGTTATTCAAAATGGCAGCAAAAAGACTTTTACCTTCCTTATCAGTATTCGCAGTTGTTAACATCTTTCCAAGTTTTGTTTCTAATGATCTCTGAAAAGCGACAAGTTGAATCAGGAAGAAAATACAAAAAGAACGTACTGATTTATTTTTGAAATGAAACTTGGTGTGCGAACTAAAGTAAATAATGAATTTTCTGCTTGGGATATATCACTTATTTAAATGTAAAAAAAATGACTATTAAAAAAAAAAAGTAGGATAAGGATTTGAAGAAAATTTTAAACGAAAATCAATGGCAAAATATTCTATCATAATGTTAAAGTTAAATTAAAAAATCTATGTTTTTTTTATAAAGTTATTCCACATTCAAAATTCATTATAATAAATAGTGAAACAAACTGTAATTTACTATTTCTTGTTACGAAAAGATTATAATATAGTGTTTTGCCTACTCATTGATTGATTTCATTTTATGCATTTCATTAGTTTCTAATTACAAATTGTAAAATCGCCATTCCCGTACTAAGGGCTCTTCCCTAGGGTTTTGCGGCCTGATGGTCAATTGGCTAGCGATCTGGCTTCTGGTACCACAGGCTTCAGGTTCGAATCCTGGCAGTGGCATGGATGTTTGTCAGTAGTTTGGAATCCACGTTAACTGTAGAGACGGTTTTGGTTTGGGGTTTTAAACTCGGGTTAGGTTTTATACTCGACAACGAAATTGAACAGAAAGCTCCTTTATCTGGGCCAGAAATGAGTACGATAAATTTGTAGGCTATTGGGAACTGGGAAGGGGGAGGGGGCAGTGTAAAAGTCTCTAGATGCGATTCCTAGATATATTTATTCATAATTTGTAGCGACAAAATAAGAATGCAGTATAATAGACTTTCCATGGTGTGCACTCCAGGTAACGCTGAATTTGTTATATATCTGCCGTTCTAGTGGCGTATGGCTTTCGATCAAAGTGGCGACTTTCGAAAGTATATTTTTCTCACTTTAAGGTTGACATGGAATGTATAAATATTTTTAAACATAGACTATGATTTTCGGTTATATTTGCATTTTTAAAAAAGAAAAAGTGGTTCTTTCATTCTTTCTTAACTTCAAATACAGATTATTTTTATTCGCCAGGTATAAAATGTTATTTTACCATTAAGGAAAAAATGTTATTTAACCATTAAGGAAATTTTAAAAAATTGTGCTATGCGTTTGTTGTACGAGGCTGTTTACATCAGTCCAAAAGATTGCAATCTTTTATTTATTTATTTTGTGATAAAATAGCAAAGTGACTTTTCAGATTTTTTGCTTATCTAAATTATTCTTCTGCGATTTTTATTTTTTGATATTTGAAAAAAAAAAATCTAGTGACATCATGAAATCGTAAAATTATAAGCGTTTATATTTTTGTACAACATATTTTAAGCCTGTTTCTCTAAAACATTTTTTCGCTAACATATGTTTTGATTAAATTAGCTGAATTTAGCTATTGTCATTTTTTAGCGTATTATGTAAACAGATTAAGTCATTATACACCGTCTTGAATTCTTAATAGGAGAAGTTCATGTATTGAATCACAAAAGCCATTTATTAAAATAGTATAAATATTTTGGTAATAATTACATCATTTATATAAAATTACTTCATATTGAATGATGTTACACGCGGTTTTATTATTTATTTTAATTTTATTATTATAATTATATTATTATTTATTAGTCTTTTAAACGGATGTGATGCGCATCCGAGTAAAAGACTAATAAATAAAACGTCAGAATTTATCTTGTTCCTTGAGTAAAAAGATTTAATAACTCTTTTTTTTTTTATTTGTTAAACATTGCTTCAGATTATCAAATTTGTGTTGAATTTAATTTATATTGTGTACTTGTATAAAAAATATTGTAGAGATTCGTATAAAATAGATATTTGCGGAGTAAATTCAAGAATATTGTTGGAATTTAATTTTAAAAAAAAGCATGGAATACTTTAGGTAAAATACTCGATACACTTTCGTGCTTATTTCAATGAAAATTAGCGAGGATAATGAAATAAATTATAATCAGATAGTTTAAAATTTTGAAAGATAGTGGAAACTTTATTATAATATTTAAGAACTTGTAGAAATAACTCTTCTCGTTGTCATATTTCAGACGTCAATTAAGATTGAAACTATTATTGAAACTTTCTCATTGTATTAATTTCATTCGATAAGAAATTTTCAATAATAGTGCACTTCTTGATTGACCAAATTGATTTAAGTTTATGTTAACGGAAGTTGCATTATCGTAAATTTCTTTGTATCAAAATTTGAAGATAATATGTTATAAGAAAATTAAAAAAGAAAAGTGTTGCATTTAAATGACATATGCTGTTATTCCATTTTTATCTTTTAAAAAATAAAGTTTGTAACTTGCTCTGTTATTAGTTGATTAATTAAATATTATTTTAAAAATTACTCCGTTGTGATATTTAATGGTATTACTCACACATATATATATATGTGTGTGTGATGTGTGTGTGTAATATATATGTGTATATATATGGCTATTATATGTGTGTGTGTGTGTGTGTGTGTGTGTGTATATATATATATATATATATATATATATATATATATATATATATATAGTTTCAAATATGAGGACATAAAGCAAATCTACTGAAGTAATTTGCAAATTTCTACAAGTGTCATTGGAATAAATTATTCTTATTTATCTTGCTTACATAAAAACATATTTTATCGGACGTAACCTGATATATATATAATGTATTTTTATAATAAAATTAATCTAATCAAAAAATGTTTCGACCATTATCACAATTTAAAGAATTTAATTAAGGTTGACCTGGCCAGTATGGATGTTTTTAAACGTAGACTATGGTTTTCGGTTATATTTACTGTTTAAAAAATGCGTTTCCTTTATTCTTTCTTAACTTCAAATACAGAATATTTTTATTCGCCAGGTATAAAACTGTTATTTTTTTTTATATAATCGTTACCTTCTGAAAAAAAAAAAAAAAAAAAAAAAATCTCGTTCTTAACCAAGTGTGGTGAATTTTATATTTCTGCTTAAAGATTAATTGAATGTTGGCTTATAGAAATCAGGAGTTGTCGAGCTTATGTTGACTTATAAAATTGACAATCGGATTTAATCCAAATCGTTTAAATGAAATAAAACATTTTCATATTTTTTATATTACTTTTTATTATTTATTACTTGTTTTATTATTTATTTTATATTTGAAAAAAAAATAAATAAATAAATCTCGTTCTTAACCAAGTGTAGTAAATTTTATATTTCTACTTAATTGAATTTGGCTTAGAAATTGAGAGTTGTTGAGCTTACGTTGGCTTATAGAAATGGATAATCGAAATTAATCTGTCGTTTAAATGAAATAAATAAAATATTTTCATATTTTTTTATATTACTTTTATGATTTATTACGTATTTTATTATTTAATTTATTTGGAAAAAGAATAACAAAATCTCGTTCTTAACCATGTGTAGTAAATGTTATATTTCTACTTAAAGATTAATTGAATGTTGACTTATAGAAATTGAAAATTGTTGGGTTTATGTTGGCTTACAAAAATTGATAATCGGAATTAATCCGTCTTTTAAATGAAGTAAATAAAATATTTCCATATTATTTATATTTTATGAGCATATAAAAGTAAATAAATTTAAGGAAAAAAAAAAGTTTGATTTAAAATCAATTATGGTATTAAACATCATTTACATTAAATTTCTGAAAAGAAAATAATTGCAATTTATACACAAAAATCGAAAAATAATGAATAGTAAAAGGATCCATCTTATTTAACATGAATACATGAATATAACTCAGAAATTTTTTTTTTTTTTGAAAACAAAAATTTTTTCTTAGCTCATTGATAAAATGCGTTAATAGTTAAGATGATTTTCATTTTTCATTTGATAGAAAAATAAAAAATACATTTTATATACATATTTCTTTTCGTAAATTTTCTTTTTTTTAGTTGTATGCGTAATGTTTGTTTGCCTTGAATTCAGCGCGTGTCATTGAAAGCATACTTTTATTTTTGTGCCAACTCGGTACGAGTTGCCAAGAACACCATTTTTTTATTTTTTATGACGATTCCTATTTACAGAGTACACTGACTATAAATAAGTAACGATACATTTGAGATCTTGTTAACTAACTTTTATTTCCGAAGCAATGCGCCACAGGTAACCAAACCACAGGTAACGAGTTCATTCGAGAGGTTGAGTGAAGAGAATCTTGGTTGATGGAAGTGGAGAAACCTGTTCTTTTCCTCCTCTCCCGCCTCTGCAAGAAAAGTCACCTTCCGCCTCGATTTTCGTTCCGGTGCCACCGATCGGAAAGTCCCACCCCAGCCAACACTCCTTTTTGAGTCATTTGCAGTTGCAACTCCTCGGCTGCAGGCACTCTTACCAAACTGTGGTCATTTGGTTCCGTCTTATGTGATGTGTGTTCTTACGTGATTTCTTCTTGGTCTCTCCCTTTTCGGTGTTAACTGGATGTGTTCGGAATTTTCAAAACGTTCTGGCTTGTGTTGAAGATTTTGTCAGTGTCCTCGAACGTTAGGTTGTAGTTACTTGTGTTGAAGTTTTTATTCTATGGTTTGTATTCTTGAATTTAATCTGTTGAAAAAGGAGACGATTCTGATTAGAAATATACTGGATTATCTGTTTGATGCTTTCATTGAATTGTGACTTGCGTCAATTGTGAATAGCACTTCAAATCAAATTGACTGTGCTATTTTCAAATTGATTGTGCTATTTCAATTTCTTTTACATGACATTTGTCTGCTGTTAGTATTAGTGATGCACTTTCTGTATTTATCAGTATAATTTTCAAGTTAAATAGCTCTAAATCTTTCTATGTTAAAAGTTTTATATACCTTTGTTTCATTTGAATTTTATTCATAGAATAATTCATTTGCCATAGTATTAGTAAGACGAAAAGGAAAAATTAAATTGGACATTCAATTTATAGATATTTATTTTCATATATTGATAATAACTGGAAACTAAGAAGATAATTTCAGCTTGTTAAACGCTATTCTTCAGATGTATTTTTACTTTCTGTCTTTGTAGACTAAACTTTACTTTTTGGTTTTCTATTTGAGTTAGAAAAAAAATAGACATTAGTGAGAGAGACCGGAAGAAGCCGCAGAATAAACAAAAAGCGAATGTGGTTTTGCTGATCATCTTATATTCAAGAGTGTTTTTAAAATGACTGAAATACTTGGCACGATTTATTTCATGGGTGACGCGTCATACGTAGTTTGACATAAATTCAAGCACTGCTGCTGCTGCTGATTTTTATTTTTTTTTTAACGTGAAAACTGTTGGGCCACACTTTAGTAACTGGACGGAAATGCAGAAAATCGGAAGAATTGCAACTTGCCGTTCAGGAGTATTTAGATGTTGACTGGACTTCTGTCAAATTCTATTTGAGGCGGTAAGATTATTTCATGTGAATGAATTATTATTAATATTATTATTTTTCTAATAGAGTTTGTAACAACGACAACTTTTTGTATGAAAAACACTATTTTTTATTAATTTTTCTAACTGATTAACTAACTAACAATAAAATATTTATTTTATGAACTTCATTTAGATGATAATTACATTAATTTAGATGTAATATTTACGGATTTTACTAACTTTATGTTTTTTTTTGGATTTAATTTCATTTATACGTTTGCTTTTAACCTATGTTATTAAAAAGTAATTTATTAGTTTAAAGAAATACTTTTTTAACTCGTGCTATTTTTTTTAGTCTTTTAATTTTTTGATTATTTATTAAATACATCAGGGACGTATTTTCATAGGGAAAATTTTGAATTCAGTAATTTGATTAATTTTGCTAAATAAAGAAAAAAATAAAATATTATTCCTTCACCTTCATCCCAGACAGTAATTTACAAACATATTTTGATTAAATTGAGTATTGGTAATTATGCCGGTATATAAGAAACGTTTTTAATCAAATGTCTTGAATTAAATAAGAACGGAATGTTTTGTGTTTAGATAAATGCATAGTTAATTAAATGGAGTTTTATATACACAATGGATTAAATGCGAATTATTTTCTTTGAAAATATTAATTAACAAGTAATATAAAAAAAAATGTAAAGTCAATTCCTACTTTTTTTCACTGTATTGCAGAAAAGTCCTTTATAAATAATTTTCGTTCATTTTTAAAGTTTATCTGGCGTCATCTATTGGTAGATATATGCAACTTAAATGTAAAAACTAAAATTAATTAATTAAATTTAATTACTTAATCAATATTTGAAAAAACTGTATTGACATCAAGTGTCATCCACTCACAAGTTAAAAAATGTATTTGAACTTGAGTGGATGAATAAAAAGCATTTTATTAACGATTGAAAATTTTAACAAGATATATAGTGAGAGTGTGAGCTAATAGAAGGAATTGAATAATAATTAGTGTAAACATGAGTTGTAGTTATAAAAGCTGAAAAAATGTAGTTCCTTTTATATTCAATATAAATATTAAAAACAAAATTGTTTATCAGATATCAAAAGTTTTAATGTAATAATTTATCAACTACTTTTAAGAGTGAAAGTATTTATTTGATGAAGAATTTATTATTTTAAGATATATTTAAATTGAATTTTTAAAGTCCGTGTGATTAGAATCTCTTATTGGAATACAGAAAAGTAGTTATTTT
Organism: Caerostris extrusa; assembly: GCA_021605095.1. Classification (NCBI taxonomy): domain Eukaryota; kingdom Metazoa; phylum Arthropoda; class Arachnida; order Araneae; family Araneidae; genus Caerostris; species Caerostris extrusa. The sequence continues at coordinate 61,403 of BPLR01011527.1, read as the reverse complement.
TTTTTTAAAAAAGTATTAATAAAATATATTAATTGAATATAATTTTAATCTCTATCTGAAGTTTGAACTGAAAAGATTATAGTTGTTAAGTTAATAATGTAATAATTGAAATTGTGAAGGAAAACTTACTGCTGATGCTGTTGTGTAAATATTTTTTATATTACAGAGAAATTAATGAAGTTAACTTTACTTAGTTAAAAAGTTAATTTTCTGGAAAATAAATGAAAGAAATTTATAACAAAAATAACAATCATTAATCTGAGAAGCATATTACATATATTTTACTTTTTCCAAAAAAACATATTCTATTGGGAATCTTAATTATGAGCTTAAAATTTTTATTTCATTGATAATTGAGATTATTAAATTAAAGTTTCTAAAACATTTCAAAAATAAATGTTCATTATGTCCAGAAATGTAGATTCTTCTGTGATCAGAAATTTTAAAATTGAATTTTAGAGAAAGTTTTGTTTCTTTATCGTAGATCAGATGACTGTTGGCATATTGGCAAAAATGCAATGAAAAATATATTACAAGTATAAGAATAAATAATGTATTAACTATTACATTTATTTTGAAATGTTCGTTGTTTTTGAAATATTAAAAAACTTTTTAACGTTAAATAAATCGTAAGTATTTTTAACATTATTTTCAGACTTATTTTTTTTTTTTTTTTTTAGGGTTGCAAATCTTTTAAAAATTATTTTTCAATTTACGAATATAATAAAAATAAATTTTTAATTACCTATAAATATTGAAAATCCATAAAAATTTAGTTAAAATTGAAAAAAAATCGTGAAGATGTGTTTCCATGGTAAGCTTAAATATTGTATTTATTATGGTGAATACGAAATGCTTTATGCATGATTATGCATAATCACCAGCTTAGGTTGCCAGTGATTATGCAATTATTAGTATGGTTAATCACATTTATTGTAACATATTCATTTTTTTGCGCTTGATATATTTTTAAGGACGCAAATTATATGTAAGTGGTATTTATAAGGAAAAAAAAAAGATATTAATTAAATTATATTAATTAATTTAATAATTCTTTGTTAATCATTGCATAAATGTAAAAATATTTAAAAAATAATAAAAAATTCGAAAATTAATATTAATTTGAATTTTTTTTAAATAAAATGTACCGTTGTTGAATGGTTTTGACAATCAGTGATTAATTATTAGAATATTTTTTTATTTTCAATGTGTCAAGGCAATACAAAATGGGGAAAAATACAGAATGAAAAAATTTTGATTATTAATAGTTAAAAAAACTGTTTAATATAAAACGTATAGTGTCAGTAATTTTTTAGAATTTTTCATTGATAGAATTCTCTTAAATAAATTTTCATTGCTACTTTTGGAATTTATAAAAAAAAAGAAGACTGATATTGTGTTGGCGAACTTATGAATTATAATTTGCATCTCAATCCGTTATGTAATTATCTTTTTATTATACAAAATATTTCCGCCTATTGGCTAATCCTACACTTCTCCCATAATTTGACGTTGATTGATTTTTTTGCCCTTTAATTTGGCTACCCTGTTGCCATTCTTAAAGCCTAAATACTTTGTTAACAAAAAGGGGAGATAAGGATATATTCATAAAGGCGGCGTTTATAACAATCTTTTTCAAGTTCAGGTTGAAGGTCTTTTTCTTAGTTTGTTAGTGACTTCCGCTTTGAAGGCACTTGGAATATGAAGATTAATTTGTTTTTGTCAAAGGTTTTCATAACACTCTTTCTATAAGTTATTAAGCCTTAAATGCAAATGAAGACAATTGTTCTATCCTTATTGAAAACAACTAACTGTTGACGCCCGAATATTAGTTCCTGAAATATGACCTTCAAAAATTTTTGTTAAAAATGGGAATTATTCATTTTTTTTTCTTTCGTTGTTCTTCTACTTAAGATAGTTGAGCATATTTGTAAGAAATGCACCACTCTCCACAATTCTAAACCACTGGTATAAAGGATAATTAAAACAACATGTCGAGCAATTTCCTCTTTTATTAAAATCTTTGAAAGGTTACATTTCATAAACTAATATTGGGAGTCAATATTTAGTTGTTTTTCTCATGGAGGGAAAAAAAATCTTTTCCACTGCATTTGAGGCTTATTTCATAGCCAATGAGAACAGAAAAACCTTGCAGCATTCCAAAATAATGAATAATTATTATTTTCAAATGATAAGAACTTACTTGTTTCTTTTAGGATAACATGCCAATGCCGTTTTTCTTTATTTAAACTGATAAGTTATCGCATTTCAAGATTTATTTAAGTATTTATGTTTATATTTAAAAAACATTGAAAACAAGGCCACTTTTTAAGTTAACTACCAATAATATTTAATGTATTTTCTTGCAGTAGTTCTTACTTTCCATGTATATTATGATTAATTGAAACTACTTGATAAAATTAAAATTCTGTAAAGTAATATTCGCGGCTTGATGACCAATTGGCTAGTGCTCTGGCCTTTGGTACCACAGGCTTCAGGCTCGAATCCAGCCCATGGCATGATTGTTTGTTAGTTCTTCGGATAGTTATCACGTTAGGCCTAAGTGCCTAAAGTGTCGAAAAAATTGACCATATTGCTACAAAAATCAAAACAAATCTTTAGGCTGTTGGGCGTAGGGCTGACAATCTTACCCCTTAAAAGAAAACATCTGTCTCGAAATCTGTCAATAGGCAGATGGCCTTGGCTTGCTGTTACGCCAATGATGATGATGAAGGTAATATTCAAAATATTTTAGTTTTGTGAAAAATAAATCTCACATATTCACATAATTTTTGTTTTTATTTAAAACCATTCACTAAATAAAACAAAAATTAAAATCGCAACGATATTTAGGCTAATAATAATAATAAAAAAAAGGATTAATACGAAGTTGTTGAAAGAGATACCAAGTTAAAAGTTGAAAAAACCGGTAACTTAATATTAATTTTTTAAAAAAAAATTCCGCCAATTTCTGTAAATGGCTTTTAGTGTTACCTCTCTTCGTATCTCCTAAAGGAAAAACGAAGTCAATGAATTGTCAATGGCTAGCATTGTTGTGATGATACGCTGGGTGCCATCAAGTCTGCTGCTTCAGGTAGTCGTGAAGACATTGACGCATGGTTAATGGAGCATGATACGTGAAGGATTTAGTTCCTTTTTTTAAAAATATTTCATTGTTCATATTTTACCGTTCGCTTCACTGAATACTAGTTATTACTTTCACTGTTTCATGGTAGAAAAAACAATGTAGTTCTGTCAGTAGTACCATCTTCCTCCAACCGTCTCGAGATCACTGCTTCAAGGTGTAGTGAAAGTAAATAATGCCTGGAGATGTATATGTATTTTTTTTTTTTTTTTTTTTTGAAACCATTTCCTGTTGATGTATTTCAGCAATAGGGCAACATGTTTATAATTATTATTATTGCAGTATTAATAAAAATAGTAAGTCGTAATGTATGAATTTTGCCAAAATGACTTTTTACCGTCGTATCTCCTTCAACATAAGAGAGCGACCTGATGGCCAATTGGCTAGTTCTCTGGTCTTTGTTCAGAAGCCTTTGGCCTCTCAGGCTTTAGGTTCTAATCCTGACGGTGGCATGGATGTTTGTTAGTGGTTCGGATTCCATGTTAGTGGTCGGATTCCATTATAGCTTCCAGTCAAATTAGCCCAAAGTGTGCTCAAAATGACGTAGATCTACAATCCAAACCTTCAATTTAAAGAAACAGCGGCCAATTGATTAGCTCTCTGGCTTTTGATACCACAAGCTTCAGGTTCAACTCCTGCCGCATGGATGTTTGTGCGTGGTTCGAATTCACATTATACTGTAGGTCCCAGTCTAATTAGTTAAAGTATGCAAAAAATGACCGTAGAGTGACAAACCAAACCTTCAACTTAAGAAAAGATTATCACCCTACCACTTAATCCTTTTCATTATTATTATTATTAAACTAGATATTATTGCAATCTTATTTATTGTTTTATTTAATGAAGGATTTTAATTAGTTTTTTTCAATGAATTATAAAGAGTTAGACTTTAGATAATATGTTGGATAATTTCCTGTTAGCCTTCTAAATTATTTCATTAAACCTTTTTGTCAGAAATCTTTTATTTTTTATATATTACAGTTAAATTTCTTACCATTTTCCCCCATAATTTTTGATTATTTTGTGATATTTTGTCTTTTGAATAATAAATACTTGCATTGTAAGGTGGTTGACATATTGTTACATCAAAGCTGTTGATAGCTAATTACCAACCAGTTTTGATGTAAGAATGTTTTTAGCATTTATGTTATCAAATTTTTGCTATAAGGAATACAATTTTAAACCTTTTGGACTAACTACTAATCTTACCAAAGCAGTTATCTTTATTGACGAATGTTTTCTATGTACCTAGTGATTGCTTCCTCGTTGAAGAGTCTAAGATAAATCTGTTCCTTCTGGCTGGGAGATTGTTCTTTAGTGGATTCCCAGCTCATTGCGGAATGCCTGGAAATGAAAAGGCCATCCTCTTGGCCAAAAATGGTTGTACTAAGTTACCACAGCCACAATTTTCTTTATCCTTCATCAATTTAGTTCTGAGGTAAAGAAGAAAATAGACAGCCCCTTAAAAACAAACTTACAAATTCCTTTCAACTGATAAAACGTGGAATATACTTGTTTTATCATCCATCCCAATGGACTTGCCCCGTGCAGTTTTTACAGCAAATTTTTGACTCTCGATAGGACATGATTTTCTTAATAAACACTTACACCACATTAGTGTAATGATTTCTGTCCTCTGTGCTAGTCAGGTGAAGTCATGGGCTTTTCACATTTGACAAAAAGCACTGCACTTGATTTTATGATTTTTGATTCTGACAACTTCAACCAAGGCTAAATTTTATCGGGCTGCTAGAGTTTTTATGGCGGATATCGCTACAGTTTCATCTAGAGAAAAAAAAAAAAAAAAAATTTATGTTATCAAATTATCTTAAATTCATATATTACGGTTTATAGAAGCATGAATTTTCATTTAACAATGTATCTATGAATTTTATTTTTACTTATATTATAAATATTGTGTTTCGAGTTGTTTTTTTACTGTTGTATAGTTTCGTATTTTATTATATATATTTTAAATTCGTCAACACATGCATAACATATTCTATAAAACTACTTCCATTTCAACGCTTTTGTACCATCTTTAAATTCATACCCTCTATACTTTTAAACAACAAAAGTACCATTTTTAATATGGAAAAATTAAATTCTTTGATAATTATTAGAGCGTTCAAAAATGTAGAATGTTCTTGTATAGAAAATCTAAATATTTCCCTAACCACCACGCAAATGAGGTGGCTAAGTATTCTGTTCTAAATAATATTGAAAAAAATCGAATAAATTTCCTGCGTGAAGTGTCAAGTTCTTCATAATAATTAAGATTTTTTTGTGTATATTCAAAAATTTTAGAACTAGAATCTGGGTTTTCGGCAGGAGTTCTTTGTCCTCCTTTGGCAGCACGCCCTTATCGTTTGCATCATCATTTCAACACGTAATTTTGGATTCACTGACACGAATATCGGTCTTGGAGGTTCCGTGCTTTCATTTCTTGAATCATTGAGAGTACTGACCTACTGACAGTGTTTTTATTTATTTTTTTTTTCAAATAGTGCCAGTGGTTGCTTTGTGATCCCATCGGGGGCGTTGGAAACACATTATCAATAGAAAATTACATCTTTGTTAATTTTTCCGTGACTGTTGTTAAATTTGCATTATAAGCTCACTACCTTAATTCAATGCAACTTTCTTTTGAAAAAAAAAGCATTTTCTTTTATATAGAGCGTAAAGAATTGAAACTTTAATGCTGGATTTAATTGTTCTTTCTGTTTGATTGCAGAAATTTGTGGCATGAGAAAGTTGTAGTCTTTCCAGTTGTAATTGTTTTTTTTTGACTGGTTGAAATCCCAGTAACTTGGAGATTATAATCTTACTGATTAACAAAAAATCTAATTTTTTTTCTTCGGACTTATTCATTTAAAACATTATTAAAAGAATGCATGTTCTTTCTAAACGATTCATACCAAATATTTTAAATTGGTGTAAAATGTTGAGTTTTTACTTTTTTTCTTTCTTCTTCATTGGACGTATCACAATCTTCAGATTCGAATCATGGCGGTGGCATGGATGTTTGTGAGTGGTTCTGAATTCACTTTACACTGTAGGTCCCGGTCTGTTTAGCACACGTTTGCACAAGATGACCGTAGAGCGACAAACCAATCTTCATTAGGCGGCCTGATGGCCGATTGGCTAGAACTCTGGCCTTTGGTACCACGGGCTTCAGATTCGAATTCTGGTGGTGGCATGGATGTTTGTTGGTGGTTTCGGAATCCACTTTTAAACTGTAGGTCCAGGTCTAATTAGCTTAAGTGTGCACAAAATGACTGTAGAGTGACAAACCAAACCTATCTTTTCATTTGTGCAACAGCCCCATGGTGGGCCAAGGCGGTCTGCCTACTGGCAGATTTCGAGTCAGAAGACATTTACTTTTTAGGGGTAGGGTTGTCAGTCCTACACCCAACGCACTGCTGTCATATTAGACCTGATCTTTTTTAATTTTTGCATCAACTTAAAAACACAATAATAAAATAAAAAGTCATGAATTATTAAAAGGGAATAAAACATCATAATTTATCGTTTTTTAATGTATTTCGATTAATATTTTTAAAGAAAACATAAGTTTCATAGCGGCTACTTATGCGTTTGCAGAAACTTGTTTTTTTTTTTTTTTTTTTTTATAAATTCTTTTTCTTCTTATTGGCGCATCCACTTCATGGTGCGCCAAGGCCGTTTGCCTACTGGCAGTTTTCGAGACAGGAGATGCTTACTTTTTACGGATAGGGTTGTCAGCCCTACACCCAGTGCTCTTGCAGTCATATAGACAGTGACCTGCGGTTTAAGATGGATTCTGAACCGCTACAAACAACCATGGTACCGCCGGGACTCAAACATGAAAACCTGTTGCATCGAGCGCCAGTCACTCGGCCATCAGGCCCCCCACTTTTCTCTTTCGGTTTAAAAAATTATATGAATGAAAAATAGAAAAGTTTAATATTTTAAATGTGATTTTAAAATGCTTTTTAAGCTGTCATTTCTTTTTGAATAATTTAATGTTAAATTAAAATGTATTTATATAAAACAGATATTTTATATTACCAAATATTACGTAAGGGCGCTCAAAATAATGTGAGTTTGTTGGTAAGCCCGAAGAAAATTTTCATTAGATAAAATGTCTAATAACAGTAGTAACATAACATTTGTTTTAAAAAGAGTAAATATAATTTTACTGCCTAATGGCCGAGTGATTAGCAATCTGGCGTTCGGTGCCACAGGTTTCAGGTTCGAGTTCCGGCTGTGCCATAATTGTTTGTAGTGGTTCGGAATAAAAAAATGACTGTAGAGCGACAAACCAAATCTATTCCATGTCAATTCCGGCGGTAGTGCTCGGAATCCCTTTAAGCAGTAAGTTCCTGTCTAATATGATCAGAGCCTTGGGCGCAGGACTGACAACCCTACCCTATAAAAAGTAATTTCCTGTCTCGAAATCTGCCAGTAGGCAGATGGCCTTGGCCCACCAGCCATTGATGATGATGATGAAATATAATTTTCTTCTAATAATTGAAATTTTTTTAAAACGGATGCCACCTAAAAGTTAATTCATATTTGATTTGGATTTTATTTAAAGTTTAATGCGTTACAGTTATTTTAAAAATTGAACGTAAAGAAAAATTAATCCTCAGTGTTGTCTTTAATGTCAATCGCATTCCTTTTTTGCATCGCAAAAAATAGCTGCTTATTAAATTAATGTTAGAAATTGAATTTACTTTAGATAATTTTATTCTATTATTTTTTCGCAATCGAACAACAGTTTACAAAAGTTTATTGAAAAAAAAAAAGTTGAAAACTCGTGACATTGAATTAAGAAAATAGCAAATGAAATACAAACCTACTTTTCGATTTGTGTTATCTCTGCCATTTGTTTAGAAAATTTTAAATAAGCTAACTAGAATTTTCTAAAAATACTTTAGTGCATTGTTTTAAACAATTGATAACGCTTTTTTCAAAGTTCATTTTAATTAATTGTGTAGAAATTGATTTGTCAATTTAGTTTAGAAATTCGTTTTAACGAAACATTTTATTTGTTACATTTTTTGTTTTAGTCTATGTTGATAGTATTTGTTACTATGCTTTGCCCATTTTTTTTTTTTTTTTTTTTTTTTTTTTACTTATAAAATATATGGGCATTTTTGGTATCCATGACCATTTTCGATTTTGGAAAAATTCACTGCCATCTGTAATTTTTAAATGTCTTTCAATAGCTATTAATTATTTTAGATTTTTTTTCACAAACTTTTCATACATTATATTCAGTTAAATTTCTTCACGAGCTAAGAGTGTAAGGTTGTTGTTCTAAAAGATCGTCTGGTGAAAGCAAAGACAATTTTATATCAAAAAGTGAAACTGAGCTTTTTCAAGAAAAGAAAAATTGTTTGAAATTCTATAGTTTTTTTTTTATTTTTTATTTCTTAGAATTTTTGTTATTGGTTATGTTCTTACATAAAATTCTAAGTATTATGGGTAACCTGTGTAATCTGTAACCCAACCGATGGTATTTTTTTATTTGTCGAGTTAATGATTAAAATGTTTTTTTCAGATTTCTTTGTCTAAAATGGGATGGTTTCTGTTTCATTGTTGATAAATTCGAAAAAAAGATAAAGCTATGCGAAAACTCCATAAATTCATTCTTCTTTATTAAAAATTTAAAATAGAAAATAATAAGAATAGAAAATAACAAAGAATATTCTTTAAGTCTTTTTTTTTTTGTTAGTTTTTCTAACCATTCTTTGTTTTTCTATGAATTATCTTTTTAAAAAAAAATAAAGGTATTTATTAAATATTAAAACTTTGCATGGGGGAAAAGACCCCATGTGTTGCGCAAGATATTAAGAAATTAAAATGCATTTCAAATATAATTGTTTACTCAAAAGAGTAAATATAAAATAATTTTTTAATATTTTTCTTAAACACCGGATACAAACTTGTAAATCGCTGTATCATTTTCTTACAAATAGAAATATTTAAATTGTTTTTTAAACTATAATCCTTTAATTTATTATTTAATCACATATGAGCAAATTTGTTTGCTACAATAGGTTTTGAAGATTTAAACTTTTTCTAATTGTCCTAAAAAATGAAAAAAATTTTCTAAAGTCCTGCAAATGAATTCTTTATGAGGCAAATTTATTTTCAATAATTTAATAGTAAAATAGAAAAAAAAACTTTTATATTTTGTGATACTACTGTGCCCAAAAAGTAAGACCATTTATTTATTTTTTTCAAAAACTCTTTATTTATTCTTCCAAATTTATTTCATCGCCTTCAAAGTAATCCCCACCGATGGCAACTTTTATTCCAATCCTCAATGCATGCTAAAAATTCATCGGCAAGGATGGTCTTCAAAGTGCGCGCCGATTCACGTTGAATCTTCAATCGACTCAAAACGGTGTCCCCGAGTGGTCGTTTGAGTTTAGAGAATAGCCAGAGTCGCACGGTGTGGAACTATATGAGTTTCATTTTTGGCGAAAAAGTCACGAAGAATCAATGCAGTGTCAATTGGCGCATTCAAGTGTTTTCGGTACCAATCGAGATTTGATGCGTTTGAAGCCCAAATGGAATTGACCGATCCTTTTGAAATTCCAACATCATCAGCAAGGTCTCTAATTGTAAATCGAATCAAATCTTTAATTTTTTGGACGTGAACTTCATCGGTTGAGATTGACGGTCGGCCAAATGGCTCTTCGTCTTCAACACGCTCTCTGCCTTCTTTGAACTGTTTATACCACTTCTAAACATTTCTTTCCGATATAGGAATGCCTTTTGCAACATTCTATATGTTTCCGCAAACAAAATTTAACGCAAGTACGTTACTTAATTAATTCAGATATTTCCAAAATCGTCGGAATCAGTTTTAGCGTCTCACAAAGCCAAGCGTAACTCAAACACTAATGAATATTTTGACGTCAAATTTCACATAGATGTCAATGACAGCACTAGCAATATAAAAGAAAAAACAATTGAAATTCCATAAGCGCCGGAATTTTAAATTGAAAATGAGTCTTACTTTTTGGACACAGTAGTAATAGGTTTTAACGTTAAACTTTTTTTTGATTGTCCTAAAAATGCTCAAACATTTTTTCTGCAAATTAATTCTTTATGAGGCAAATTTATTTTCAATCAACAAGTAATTTAATAGTAAAATAGGAAAAAAACTTTTTATATTTGTGATATTTGACCTCTTGTTTTACCTTGAATTGTATAGAATTCTTTCTATCATTTGTAAGCACAGAAAAAATCACAGAACAGCAGACCTCATCATTCTGAGCAAGAGAGAAGTGTTTCATCATTCTCAAAGTGCACCTGGCGTGTTGGTTGCCGGCTTGAATGTCATTAGCTTTAGACAATATTTACGAGATGCTTTGAGGAGGAAGTATCGAAGGAAACATTTGCATTGTTTTCCCCAACGTCAGTGAATAGTTTATTTTCCAAGAAAAGTTATTGCTTCCGCAGGGAATGTTTCATACGCGTAATTTTACTGCTGCGTCGCATTGCTGTCTGGTTGTCTCTGTTTGCTTGCAAATAAGTGTCTTGACCTAAAAATGTAGTAAATAATAACATTTTACTAATTTGATATTTCTGTTGGGGTTCTTTCTTTTTTTTTTTTTTTCTAATTGTTTTTAAATAATAGAGATTTGAAAATTGCTGTAAATAATAACATTTTTTATTAATTTAGTATTTCTCTGGGGTTGTTTCTTTCATTTTTTTTTTTTTCTAATTGTTGTTAAATATTTAGAGCATTGAAATAGGTAGGTGATTTTTATTGTCCATTTTATATTTCTAAATTTAGAATACATCCTCAAAGAATGCTTAAAAAAAAAAAAAAATCATTTCAACATTTTTTTTTTTTATCTTTGAAAATTTTAACCAATAATTAATTGTTACAGTAATTCTGGAACTTTTATATAAGGATGCTGTTTTCTATTTTCTTTGTTTTAATTGCCAAATGTGATTTGTTTCTGCGAATTTATAAAATCAGGTTCCGTTTCATACCGTTATATGATTATAACTTAAAGTCTCCATTTTCCCGACTCGAGGCTCAGTGGTGGTATGCGCACCGCAGGTGAGCATGAGGGCTGAGGTTGAATCCGCTGGCCTCATTGCTGTAGACACTGTTGCAAAAACGAGGATTACCCCATTAGTCGGACTACCTGATGGAGTTTTCCGATTTTCTCGCGTACCATATGCTAATACGGGACAGTTTCCGCTAAATGTCTTCTCGAAAGGCACTGTTCACCTTCAGCCACTTGGAGGCAAGTCAGACTTCTGCCCACGGATACTCTATCACAGCAGAAGCTACCATCCTTCCCTCCATCCATGAATAGACTACTCATGGGATATCCGTCCCGCCCTGCAGGATAATGAGGATGAGTCACAACAACATACCATATAGTACTATATAACTAGAAGCAAGGGAGGCCTATTTAGAGAACCAAGTTAAAATAACCATTTTTTATTTATTTTTATTTATTTATTTTTTTTTTAAATTTAATTTTATTTCTATTTCTCGTTTGCCCTTTATTTCCTCACTATATAGACAGACATTTTTTTGCCCCATATTTTTCGTAGCTTATAAAGTTTGTTTCTCTATGTTAAAATTTTTATACGTTTGACTTTTATACTTCTTGCCAATAAGTGCATTTATTCTAATATCTTGAGACATATTCCTTAAAAACGTTATCCTCAGTATCAACTATTCTTTAATTTATCGGGAAGAAATAAAATAATTTATAATGTTTAGATGGTACGTATACTGTTCAGATTATAACTGTTTTCGTTGTGAGCGTTTTGCTGATTTCGTGGATGACTTGTTTCTACTCTTGTTTTTTATATATAAGTTCATTTTTTGTTTTGATTTATTTTTGCTATGTGCTCGTTTATTCATTGATGTCTGTATATTTAATGATCCGTTTCGAGTTGAAGCTAATACACGTTTCAGATCTTGAAATAAATTCATTTTCCAATATTTTTTTTTTTTTTTTTATTGTAAATAAATTCTTTTTTTTTTAATGGAACTCACAAAGAAGTTATTTTTCAAAAGTTTTGTATCAAATTTTTTAAAATTGTTTTGCAATATAAATTAATTCAACAAAAAAATTAAATGAACAATTTGTGAGAGAAAATCGTGTTGTTTTGTGTTTTCAATAACTAACTCTTAAATATGTTTACTAATCTTTAATATTGTATTTTGTTATTATTTGTGTATTTTTTAAATACGGGGCGTGATGACCAAGGTGACTAGCACTCGGTGCCACAGGGTTTGGGTTCGAGTTTCGGCTATGCCATGGATGTTTGTGGTGGTTCGAATCCATCTTAAACCGTAGGACCTGCTTTAATATGATGGTAGAGTGTTGGGCGTAGGACTTACAAACTTATTGCTGCTAAAAGAAAACACCTGCCGTCTCGAAATCTGCCTATCGGCAGACAGCCTTGGCACACCGTGGACTGTAGAACCAGAGTTAGTTTTAAATATGTTAACTAACAACAAAACTTTACTAAGTTTTGTTGTTAGTTAACATATTTAAAAACTAAGGAAGGAGAGGAACAGGAGAATGTAGACATTAACGTTTATTTAAAGATCTGGTGTTAAAATTAGAAAATTACTTTTTTTAAAATTACTTTTGTGTTTATGCTTGGGGGTCAAATTAAATTAATTTTTACGTTTTTCATAATTGATATTATTTTTATATTTATGCCTTTTTTATTTTGTTTCATTTCTTGACGGTAAAAAATAAATAAAAAGCGATAATATATCTTAACAATACAAAATCGATAAATAATTCACACACTTTTTATAAATCCGCTTATGTATGCTGTCCTATATATACATAAATAAATACCGCTTGTCTGTAACCGCTACGACTTGGAAAATATGGTGTGCAAACTACACGCTAATGATGAATGCGTCCCGACAAAGTAATTAAACTTGGTTGGTTTCCATCACAATTGAGTCTACAATTGAGTTTGAGGTCATTATTTTTTTTTTGTGTGTGTGTCTTTTAATTGGCTGCTTTCTAATAGATGTTTCCTTTCGATAGACCGAAACAATAAGTTTCATCAAACTTTCATTGTGTAGATTAATTGCTTTGGCTATATATTATCCACTTTCATTGAACTTATTAAACAAGTTTTTAGAAATGCTTTTAGCTCATTTTGATTGTCGGTATAACTGGAGATGCTGAAAATCTTTTATTAAACCTGTATAAAAACAATGCATTATTATTGATCATCAGATAAAAATATTGTCACCCATATATATATATATTGTTTAATTGGTGTTCTCATTTTGTAACAGATGTAACACTTTGTCGCAAAGTGACCTTGATATCAAACATCGCTACAAAATGATGACAATTTGATGTCGGGCCGCATTTAAAACCGGCCAAATAATTGTAGGCGCACTATGCATACAAATTTCTGAGAAATATCTTCGATGATTAGACACATATGTGCTCATCAATATAATGAAATTTCCTCTTTTTTTTTAATTCCTTCTATTAGCTCACACTTCACTATATATATATATATATATACAATTGTAGTAAAATTTTTATATATATATATATATATATATATATATATAGTATATACAATTATATAATATTGTTCAAATTTTCAATCGTTCATAAAATACTTTTAATTCCTTCACTCACGTTCAAATACATTTTTCATTAGCTTGTAGCGGGTGACACGTGATGTTAATACAGTTTTTTCAAATATTAATTCAGTAATTAAATTTAATTAATTTTAGTTTTTTTTTTTTTTTTTAGATTTAAGTTGCATGCATCTACCAATAGATAGCACCAGATAAACTTAAAAATAGAATGAAAATTATTTATAAAGGACTTTCTGCAAAATAGTAAAAAAATAGTGATGTTGAAAAATTGAAATAAAGTTTTCAAAGCGTTTTGTTTAAGATAATGACACACATTATTCTTTTAAAGAAAGTTTCAGAATAGTGTAATTACTTACGTTTAATCCTCAATCCATGATCAATGGCTATAACCATCAATTCTTCTTCTTCAGTTAATGTTAAATGATCAATTCCATAACTTACAAACGACAGAGTATCATAGGCTGCGATGCAAATTTTTTAACAATAAAAATCACATGAATTCTAACATTAGTACAAAACATGGAAGTTACCGCCTTAGTTTCCCGGAAACATTCTTTGGTACATTATCGGTGTTAGGCACTTTTTTGTGCTATTAAACGAAGGAAAAAAAGCAAGCGGAAAGGTTGGTTATTTAGTTATAATGGAAGCTGCCTTTGAACTGAAAAACTGACAAGAAAAAGCGTAACTATTTATTTATTATTAAATGATTTCTTATTGTACTTTTATCTTGTGTTATTCTGTAACTTTAGTTCTTTTTATTATTTATTATACGTTTTGAAAGTTTTAATGTTTCTTATCAGCGAATCTCAAATTGAGATCTGCAAAACTATCAGTTAGTTGAAATTTTTAGCTAATTGGTCCGATTTCTTTTTTTTTTTTTCTCTTACCTTCTTAAATAACGCTGTTGTACTTTTTTATAATCAGTTATCTTAATTAATAATATTATTTGATTTAATTTTTTGCTTGGTTAAATAAATTAATCCTGCGGAGTATAATGTTTGCACTCTCCATTGATGATTTGCCTACGGAAGACAATTTAATTAAAGAACAGTTATTGATTGCTAAATTTAATAATTGATTGATAGATTTAATAGTTTATTGCTTTGATAAATGATAGGGGTGCAAATCATCTTTTCAGGAAACGTGTTGCACTGATTTTTGGATTAAAATTGCGCAGTTCTGTCCCGATGTTCCAAAACAGGAATTCTATTTGCTATCACCTATAATTTATATAGCTAAGAATACTACAATACTACCTATATAACCATAACTACCTATATAAACCTATAATTTATATACTAACAAACTTTTTCCACAATACTTGCTATTTTTAAATAGCAAAACTATAAAAGTATTAGGGGAAAAGGTATTGTATAATTTGTATAATAAGTATTGTATAATTTTTACAATACTTGCTATTAAAAAACTATAAAACAGATTAGACTGCTTGAGAATAACAAAACATAGCCAAACATAAAAGAACCGGTTTTCATTCTGGCTAAGCAGATGCTTCTATTCCATGAATTTAAAATTTGATGACTTAGTAGTTGTGTCATTTTCAGAAAAGTGAATGTTTGTTAAAAAAAAAAAATTGTATTAATTTGAATTTTAAAAAGTTAGTGCGTCATCAAAAATTATCCGCCGCGCAAGAATGAAATTTCAATAAATATTAACTAAACTTTAGGAATATCAACTTAAATAATAAATAAAGATGAGTTTTCTTATAAATTTCTTGTCTTAAAAAAAAAAAAAATCGTACTGCAAAAATATTTCAGCAAATAGGATTTGTTTTATGGTTCTTCGAACTGTTGAAAGTAAAGACGAAAAATCAATGGGAAAAACCTCAACTATCAGAATGTTTGTTCATCAGAAATTTACCGGATGTCGATCTAATAGGAATTTTTATCAATTCATGCCATTTAGATTGAGCAGCTACATAATAGGAAGTTATAAATATATGAATTAAATAAAATGTTTGCTATTTGAAATTAAAAATACCGACTATTATAATAATTAAATGAAATAGTAATATGAAATGTTTATAGTACAAATTTGGAAAAATTGTATGGCTATTTTCAAATTATTCTGATTTTATCAAAAAGAAAATTAATGTCCGTGAAACATTGATTAGAACAAAAAATATTGGTTTAATTTCTCTCTTTTTAATTATTTTGTACTGGTTAGATTTATTCCCCCCCCCAAAAAAAAAAAAATTTTAAATTAAATAAAATATTTGCTTTTAAAAATAGAAAATGCCAGCTATTATAAAAATTAAACAAAATAGTGCTTTGAAATGTTTATAGTTTACAAATTTGGTAAATTGTAGTGCTATTTTCAAATTATTCTGATTTTATATACTAAAGAGCTTTTTAAATAATAAACAACATATAAACTGCTAATAAGTTTCTTTTTCATGATCTAAATCTACGTGTTTGATTTATTTCTGTTTGAAAATAAATTTGAATAATTATGAAAGCTTTTAGTAATACATTAAAACTTGAAATTTTGAGTGAATAAAATTAAAATCGTTGACGTAAATTATTTTTCGCTATCTTTACAATTCAGAAAAATGAAACATTTTTATAAGAGCAAATTATTACTTTTAGAAGTAGATAAAAGAATTCCAGTGGGCCGAAAAAGAACCGGCCTTGTCCTTTATTTATTTGGTCATGTAGGAGGTTGTTTTCGTTAGTATGTCTTTTAGATGTTCATGAACTGGTTTATAAAATGTTTCTTCTTTGTTATGTCTAAAATGCTGTTCTGCATTAATATCTTGTTTATATTCTTATTTTAGGAATTTTTTCTTTTGTATTTACAGTTCGTTTTCTTTTAATTAATTTTTTTTTTTTTTTTTCCATTTTATATTATCTTCATTCATTCTTTTTTATTTTATATTATCTTCATTCATTCTTCTTATTTTATATTATCTTATATATTATCTTCATATTTGACTTTATTTATATTGCATCTTTTTTTTTTTACTAACTGAATAATAAAATTAAATATTAATATTACTTTGCTTTTGTTTTAAGATAATTAATACTATGTAGTTAAAAAAAGACAAAAATAAACTCAGTGTGTTTCATTTTTATTTTTTTGATCGCATTATTTCTTTTCTACAATATTTGATTTCAGTATGCTTCAATAAGTTTTAATACAGTTAGCCTACGATTATTTGTATCATTTTATAATTTTGATTTTTTTTTTTGTTAATAATTTTGAAGTTCATGTTAATTAAATTTTGTGTTTACTTAAGTAGAATTAATTTTTATTTGTTGGTAATACGTTTGACAACCCTTTTCAGCATCTTCCACTCTTACCCTCTTGTGTGAAAGTTACACTGTACAGTTTGAGAACCACTGATTTAGGGAATTCATAGCTCTTGTTAACCTACTTGTTTTTACTACGCAATTAGATGTCCCGGTGATTGCGTAACACGCGTTGTCCTTAAAAATAAATAAGACTTCAGTAGTGACAGAAATTATTTTACGCACTCATGGGTTTAAATTTAAAAATACAACTTGTGTAACATTCTTTTTTCGTCAAGCTTCTTATTTCTGAAGATATCAGCACATATATATATATATATATATTATCTCTCTCTCTATATATATACACACACACACTTATTTCTCTGAAGATTCAGTATATATATATATATATATATATATATATATATACTGAATCTTCAGAAATAAGTGTGTGTATATATATATGGAGAGAGGGAGAGAGATAATTTTTTTTTTTTTACTTAAAATAAATTTAAAAGCAGGACATATCTCTGATCACATGCTCTGTCACAAATTGCTCTGTTGATGCTCTGTCACAAATACAATTCTAAAAATCGGTAGACTAGCTCTTAGAAACTCAATAATAATTATTTCATAATAATAATAATAATAACCAAAATAATGGAAAAACACCCTAGAGTTATAAGGAATCCTTTACTAATACGGCATAGGGACTACCTTTGGCTGGCTTATAATACAGCTTGATTCGCCTGGGAATCGAATCATACAAGTGCTTGGACAGTGTTTAGAGGAATATTGAACCATTCTTCATGGAAATAAAATTCTGTGAAAGATGCCGGTGGAGGATATTGATTCCGGATGGATCGCTCTAAAAATAGACCATAATAGTTCGATGATATTTAGGTCGGGTTGCGGGCCAAAGTAGATATTTCACTTTTATCCCGTGTTCATCAAACAATGATTGAACAGGTCGCGCTACAAGAATTATGAGCATGATCATCCTGGAAAATTCCACTTCTGCAGGAAACAAAAAGTTTACATCATAGGATGAACGTCATCAGCTAAAACTTCTCCCCATTGATCCATCCTTTCAGGGTTACTATTGGGCAAGCAGAAACTACGACATGGTTGTCCATATCATGGGAGATCCACTTCCATGTTTTTTGACAGTTGGAAGGAGACAATCACGATCATACGTTTGTGCAAGTGTCCTCCAAACGTGCACCCGACCTGTTGTGGGTTAAAATGTGAAAGATGATTCATCTGACCATATAACTCTTCAACTCATCAATCGACCAGCTTTTGTGGTTGTGGCACCACTGTTGACGACGTCTGGCATTAATAGATGTGAACAAGTGGCTTGGGAATTGCTGCTCTGCCGTAAATGTCCTGTTTATGAAAGTGTCACCTAACTGTAATTATTGACACTGAAGAATCCAGATATTGATTGACCTCTGCGGTCACTTTGGCTGCAGTTTTCTTTTAGATAGTGCAATCCGCTTCAATACACATCGGTCACTTTCATTCAGCTTCTAAATTTGTCCACTATTTCGCTTACCTTGCTGTGTACGCTGTTATGATGTCTAAAGTCATCACCCTCACCCTAAAAGCTGGGATGTTTCTGTGACAGTTGCTCCAGCTAATCGGGCTCCTACAATTTGGCATCTTAAAAATTAATTAAAATGCAATTATTTGATGTATTAAATGTTTTCATGATTCTACAAATCAGTGAATACTGATTTAATTTTGTCAAATAATAAACTTTAATAAAATTATGTTCATTGAAAGATCATAGTTTTTAAATATCAGAAATGCAGTTTTATTATGACAAGATGGGATTCTTTAGGTTAATCATTAAATGACAATGGGAAGTACTGTAAGATATTTCAGCATCTATATTTCGTTAAAAAAACATTGAAGCCTTTATAAGAGTTTTTGGATTACTTATCGCTTTGTTTTCTTTTACTGTTATCTCAACTTCCGTTCATGATATGTCCTGGTCGTGCGATCACCAGTTTCAATTTCTATGTCGCGGTCAATCGCTTTCATTGCCCAATAATGCCCTTGTCCTTTCTGCTTAATTCTTCATTTGTTTATTTTAAATGTATCCGTGATTCTTTAGTATCTTTATATTTTAGACGTGATTAAATTAAAATGATTTGTGTTATGTTTGTTTATCAGCATTTTGATTTAAATCTTTAGTTTATTCAGTGTTAGCTGATATGAACCAGTGTTTGTATTGGGATTGCAGGTAATTGTTTTGGGGAAATAATATAGTTCTTATTTATATATGAATTTTTTTTTTTTTTTTTTTTTTTATTATAGTAAATTTAATTTAGAAAAATCACCAGCGAAGAAAATTAATAGAAAATTTTCTAGAAAAGCTATTCAACACATATTAAACTAAAAATTTTATCATTTAAGACAATAGAAAGCCTAATGGTACTGATTAGATTAGGCAAAAAATAAGTAAAAATTTAATATAACAAAATAGCATTAAAACTTAGAATGTCCGACTCGTGGCTCAATGGCAATGTATGCCGCGGGTGAGCATTAAAATTGTGGTTCAATCCGTTGGCGACTTTGTTGTAGATACTGTTTCAAAAACGAGGAGTCTCTATGGCGTTTGTGATGTTCAGCACCTTTGATTTGTTAGTCGGACTGCCTAGTGGAATTTTTCTGAGTTGCCTCCCAAATACGGGGGCAGTTCCCCTGAAAAATCTTCCGGGGAGGCACTGTCCTCCCTCCTTCTTCAGCGGCACGGAGCCAAGTCAGACTTCTACCTATAGGTGCTCCATCACAACAGAAGCTTCTCTCTTTCCATGAGAACACACGTGTTCATGGACTTGGTCTAGATGTTGACATCATATTATATTTACTTTCCAGTGTTTGCTTCCTTCAAATTCCTATTTTTTAGGCCCCTTCCCCCCTCGGAAAAAAAAAAAAAAATGTTCTGCTAACTATAGTAGTTGATTTCATATAATTACAATTTAAGTTACTTTTAGTTTATCATTTTTCCATTTGCAATTAAAACTATGTGAAATATTTTTTTATACATTCTTTATAAAAAAATCATTTTACTTATAAATAATCCAAATAAAATTAGTAATTTATTAAATTTTATATCTATTTTTATTTGATTAATTTTTATTCATATTTGGAATACTTCTACTAATAAATCTAGTAAAATGAATTTTTCAGAAGATAATTCACAACATATATATATTACCCACCATGAATACTTTTCTAATATAAAAACTGCAATTGAAATCTTTAAGTTATTTTTTTCCTCACATAATAGTGATTGCATTGTAAAAGTCATTTAGACATTTTCTTTTGTATCTAATAGGTTATCATACGAACAAATGGTTTACATATCATAGTATTAATGCAAAGTCATTCGAAACACATTTGTTATGCTAGAAAACATTGATATCAGTTTTTTGGCAAACAGTCGTATAGCAATCTTTGTTGGTCTAAAAAGTAGATTAAATTATTTGTTAAACTTATCTTACGAGCTGGATTTCACTTTTATGAGGTTCATTCTACGTAAAGGACACGTTCATATCAGGCAATTTATTCAGATTACTTTTAACACCCAATATTAATATTCTTTGTACGTATTAACACTGCGCATTAAATTTATTTATTTTAGTTTTTTACTTGAACCACAACCACTATTGAAATTGAAAATATAGAACCTTACTAATGTGTATTAAAAATGTGTTAGCTTATAAATTTAATGTTTGAAAATTTAGTCTTATTTTACATTTATTTATTTTTACTACGTTTTTGTATTATATTAGGTTGGGTGTTTTTTTGCAAATTCACAGTTTTTAAAATGTTTTTGTGTAAACTTAAGATGAATTTAGCTTTATGGAAAAAAAAAAAAAACATATCTTGTGATATTTTTTTTTTTATTATAAAATTTTTGAGTTAAATATTTATTTGTAGATTTTCAAAATTTTTCGAAAGAAATTTAGCGTAAAAGCATACGAAAGCTACATATAGCTTAAAAGTGTGAAATAACCTGAACATCGATACATACTATCAGAACATCGATACATATCCGATACATACTATCAGAACATCGATACATATTCGATACATGCTATCAGAACATCGATACATATACGATACATCTCTCAGAACATCGATACATATACGATACATACTATCAGAACATCGATACATATACGATACATACTATCAAAACATCGATACATATACGTACATACTATCAGAATATCGATACATACATCATTACATATATCAGAACATCGACACAATAACCAGAACATCGATACATACATCAATACATATATCAGAACATCGATACATACATCAATACATATATCAGAACATCGATACATATGTCAAATCATGCTATAATAGAGAAAAATATAATAGTGTATTTTAAGTATTTTGCTTGCTTTAATTTAACTATGTCAAATCTTTTGAGAAAAAGTTTTTTAATACTTATTGAAAATAAAGCAAATGTATAATTTATATCTTTTTTTCAGGCTATATATCTGAATTGACTGCAGGCTAATATATTCAGGCTATATATTAGCCTGCTCTTGTAATTAAGAGGAAAAAATGCTAATTTTATTTTAATTATTTTCCTTCAAAGGATATCAGTTATGCCCTGTGGGTACTGGATATTTTGCAAATATGTTACGTACTAACTTTTTTCTATCATTATTTGCTTATACTGTTCATTAGTATTAATGAAACCAAAATTTAGTTATTCAAATAAAAAATCTTAAAATGTTCATTGATTAAATTTAAATTAAAATTAAAATACATGTTTAAAAATTTATTTCATTACGTTGAGATATATTTTATATCTCTTTTTTTTTTCCTAGGGAAGACTTCCATGTTATTTTGGGATTTCAGTTTCGCATATGTTCGATGCCCTTTTGAAAAACCAAAAAACCAAGAGTTACACTCGACATAAAAACTGGGTTCCCTCAAAATACTCTCTCTTACATTTCAGATGTCAACGCCTCTCTGGCACTTAACTTCTCTGTGTGTTTTCATTTTCATTAAACGACATCCAAGTGAGATCCTTTTTTACGGTCGCTCGTGTCTTGTAATGGGTTCGGTGTCTGAACTCGCGTGAACCTTTAAATTAGTCCCCCGTAATCAATTCGACATGTTTCGTTTTCTTTCCTTCTGGCTCAGCGGAAATGCAATTTGGGGTTTTTGGTTTCTTCATATCTTTAAAGTGTCGTATCTTGCCTTATTTCCCGCCCTCTAGGAGCTTTCGAATGTTCTTGTTGAAGGACTTTTTGTGTTGTGCAAGGTTTCACATTCTTTTCGATGTTATTTCTGTCGTCGTTTTGGGGAAAGAAGATTATAAGACTTCAAAAAGCACTAGAAAGTCTGTTTTACAAAGTTATTCTTGTGCCGAATTTTGATTTTTAGACTTTTTGGTGTATTTATAAAGCTTCGCTTTAAATTTAACATGCTGATATTTATTTTATTGAGTGACATATTAGTACAATATTAGATCAAAAATTCATTTAAAAAACGTACAAAAAATGTTTTATCGAATTTGTAAAGCAGTTTTAAAATTATTGTTATAAATTTTTAAATTTGACAGTTGAAATAATGCCATATATTATTCTTAATAAAATAAAAAATTTTTTCATATTTCCATTAGTTCTTTTCTAACCAGAAGGGAACGTTCAAATCTTGCCGAATTTCCCGCCTTGTAAGAGCATTCGAATGTTCTTGTTGAAGGACCTGCATTTCACATTCTTTTTTTTTGATGTCATTTCTGGCGTCTTTTTGGGGAAAGAAGATTATAAGACGGCAAAAAGCACTAGAAGATGCTATACAAAATTATTCGTGTGCCAAATTGTGATTTCGGAATTTTTGTATATTTATAAAGCTTCGCCTTAAATTTAAAATGCTGATATTTATTTTATTGAGTTGCATATTAGGACAATATTATATCAAAGATACATTATGAAAAGCACAAAAAATTTATATCAAGTTTTGTAAAGCAGTTTTAAATTATTGTTATAAATTTTTTAATTAATTTAATTTTTAATAACGCCATATATTATTCCTAATAAAATAAAAAACATATTTTTCATATTTCCATTAGTTCTTTTCTAACGGGAAGGGAACATTCTAATCTTGCCTTATTTCCCGCCCTCGAGCTTTCAAACGTTCTTGTTGAAGGACTTTTTTTGTGCAAGATTTCACATTCTTTTTTTTTTTTTTATGTTATTTCTGTCGTCTTTTGGGGGAAGAAGATTGTAAGACAGCAAAAAAGCACTGGAAAGTTCTTTACAAAGTTATTCTTGTGTCGAATTTTGATTTTTTTAGACTTTTTGGTATATTTATAAAGCTTTGCCTTAAATTTAAAATGCTGATATTTATTTCGGGGCCTAATGGGTTGAGTGACTAGTGCTCTCACGCTCGGTGCCACAGGATTCGGGTTCGAGTCCCGGCGGTGCCATGTCTGTAGTGGTTCGAATCTACTTTTAAACCGTTGGTCCGTGTCTAATATAGCTATTGGGCGTAGGGCCGACATCCCTACCCCTCAAAAAGAAGAAAAAAAAACATCTTTCGTCTTGTAATCTGTTAGTAGGCAGATTTCCTTGGCCCACAATGGGGCTGTTGCTCCAATTATGATGATGATGATATTTATTTAGCGAGCGGCATATTAGGGCATTATTATATCAAAGATATATTTAAAAAAGCACAAAAAATGTTTTGTCAATTTGTAAAGCAGTTTTAGATTATTTTTATAAGACATTTAATTTTGACAGTTCTTATATTGTTCCTAATAATATAAAAAATTATTTTCATATTTCCATTAGTTATTTTCTAACGAGATATATAGATAAATCATTGCCAATGTGTCAGGGGCAAAAATCTTTTATTTCCTAATAGAGTAGAATAAATTTTTGTAGGGAATAAAATGTTCAATTCTGAAGTTTTGATTCACAGTTCTCAAAAATAATAAAGTGAGTTTTATATTATTAGACTTAAAATAATAATTTATTGTATTAGTAATTCTTGTAATTAACTATGCATTTATCTTCATCTTCTTAAGTGGCCAATTGGCTAGCGCTTTGGCCTTTGGCACCACATGCTTCAGGTTCGAATCCTGGCCATGGCATGGAGGTTTTTGATTGGTTCGGAATCCACTTTAAACTGTGGATCCCGGTCTGTTTAGCCCTCATGTGCACAAGAAGACCGTAGAGCGACAAACCAAACCAATCTTCATCTTCTTAAGTTTACCTTTTTGTGTGCAAATGTAGTCGTATTTCATTTACAATTGCAAACTATACTTCAAATCTGTAATCTGGTTTGAACATTTTCTACAAACAATTTACTAATTTCTTATTAATAATAAATAAATGAATAAAATATTAAACAGAAAATATATAGATACATTTACTTTTAGCAGGAAAAAAAATAGCTCTTTGCCCATTTGTTTCAATTCGGAAAAGGAAAATGAGAAATCAGTATAGAATTTTACCTGTACACTAATTCCTTTTCATCATGGAAAACCTAGCCTTTGTGCGATTCCCTTTCTTTTAGTTTTCCCTATTATACCCCGTTGATTTATGTTGTTTGGCTACAATGGCCGGCGGCCTTCGACTTTCACCCAGTTCAATAAAAACATTCGAAATAGCCGGCAAAACTGGTGTGCAACTTTTGCTTTCGAACTCATTCTGTTGTTCAATTTTTATTGAGTATTTTGACACTGCAGGTGCTCAAACGAGTGAGATCGTAAATAATACGGCTTTCACCCAAGGTCTGTAAAAAGCATCTAAAAATTTATATTCAAAATTTGTTTCTTTTGTTTGTTATTAAATGTCTTAAATTCAGGATTTCCCTTTTTTTTTCTTCTTTTTTTGCATGTTAACAGTAGTATCTTTTATGTTATAACATAATGTATCGAATCATTTAATTCTTAAAATGTTTTTTAAAAGGGACGTAATGAGTTATTATTTTGTCAAGGGAAGTTAATATGGCTGTTTTTTTATCACTTTTTTATAATTTATAATCTTCTACTAATTTTATTGCACTTTTTTTTACATGTTAATTGTAATATCTTTATATATATAATATATGTCATTTAAATTCTTAAAAATGTTTTTATAAAAGTTATGTAATGAATTATGTCAAGGGAAGTTAATATGGCTTGTTTTTTATCACTTTCTTATTATTTATTATCTTCTATTTTGTACTGTATGTTATATTAAAATATACATTTTTAATTATTAGTTAAATGTGTTGAAAATTGAGTCTGTTTATAATTTTTGGAATGGGATTTTCATATTTTGCCAGTATTTAAATGTTGATTATGAGTTATTTAAATATCATAAATGCTTGTTTATTAAGAATTGTTATTTTAATTATTTTATGTATTTTTTATAAATATTTTTTTTTTTCTTCTTCAGGCAAATTGCAAAGTGCGTACAAGAGTGCAAATCTCAAGCTTCAAATGCTAAAAGGTAATAAATTACGATATTTTAAATTTTACATTGAAAAACTTTTAAAGTAGAACTAGAATGAGAGCATTCATCCTTTTTGTTAAAAGAATTTTTAATGTTTGAAAAGATTTTAATACTTGTAAAACTAATGATCTAGAGTATGAGAGGTCGGGAAATACCATTGGTTCGGTATGAAATACCAAACCAATATATTTTTAATATGAAATTATATTTTGAATGTGGAAAGTTATTGTAAATAATTTTATAATTTTAAAATACTGTTGTAAAAGCTTTCATGTTTTTTTTTTTAAAATAGAATAAATTCCAGCATATTATAATTTATTTTCTAATAATATTTGTGAGTTTTATGACATTTATAAATGTTATTTATAGTTTCTTGCATATTTATTAATTTTATTAAACAGAAAAATATTGTTCATATATTAATCTATTATATTTATAAAAATTTGCTTCTTTTTTTTTTTTTTTTTTTTTAAATTATAAATTGAATTACTATTATTTCTATTATAACAGTATTTCTCTAAATTTTTTATTTCAAATTAGGATCGCCAAAACTTTGAAGCCTTCTCATAGTTCTCATTCACATACCTCAGAATCTAATGGTAAATCTATTTATTTATTATTAATTATTAATAATTAATTCACTATTAATTCTTCTCACTATTCATTATTAATTCACAATTGTTTTTTTGAATAATCTGCTAATAATTGTTTTGATTTTTAACTCAATATCCTTGATTATATAGTATAAAATTTCTTTTAAGCTCTCTTTTCATTTTCTAAGTCTACTGCTTCATTTTTAACAATTAAATAATTCTTCATAAATAACTATCAAATTTTTTTTTTTTTTATATGCATAATTTTAAAATTTATGTATCAAAATTTGATATAGTTCTAATTCATTAAATAAAATTGTATAAATATTTTTACAGGAACTTGTGATAGTTGGGATGATTCTGATGACTGGGGTAGTGATTTTGAAGATGAAAGTGAAGATGATGATGATGTAAGAAATTTTTCAATAAAAATTTCGATATTATTTTAAATAGATTATGTTTTTATATTATAATGTAAAAACATCATGCCTATAAAAAATTTAAATTATACATGCTTGTTTTAATAAATAAAGTTTCACTTAAGAGAAAAGAATTTGTCATAGCCCTTTGCATTTTAAACTTTATAGAATGTTTATAAGAAATGTTTCTGTGAGTACAACTTTATTAAATTTTTGTGTCACATAATTAAGTAAAAAGAGCATAATTGTTTTACTTCCAGTGAGTGAGCAAAAAAGAAATTTATTCTCAATAAAAAGTTACTTGATATAAAAAAAAAGAAAATCTTTTTTGTTGTAGTATTTCAAAAAAATTTCAATCTAAATTACTTCTAAAATTTGTACTTGTGATTTAAAAACATATATTTGACTTTTCCTGTAGTTAAATTTTTTTTCTGTATTATTATGTAACAACATCTCATCAACTGCATTATTACACATGTGTTAATATATAATTAACATAAGTTATGTATTTATTATTAAAAAATAATTGTCATGCATAATTATTAGTAAAGAATAATAATAAAAAAAAAAAAAAAAATAAGGGGACAACAACAAAGATTCACTAAAGAAATTTTTTTGTGTTATACTAATAATTTGATGAAAAAAATTATAGTTTTTTTGCCTTTCAAGGTAAATAAGTGAACTATTTTGATTAAAACTGGCTGAAAAAAAGCTATCAAATTCTTCTTCAAGTAATAAATAAATTGTTTCAAAATGCTTTTGTTAAATTAATTTTTTATTTATGAATATAATGAGTCGTAGATGATTATCACATAGAAAAAAAAATTCTTTTATAAGAATAAAAATTTAATATTTTTGTTTCAGGTAAAAGAAGAACATTCCTTCTCAGAAGTTAATAATAATTCCATTATTCAATCAGTATCAGGTATTTTATCTTTTTACATAATATATGTATAAGAGTTTAGTTTTTACTAAATTATAATTGAACACTATTAGTTTCAAAGAAGTTCTTGCAAACTAGATGACATGAAAATTTTTTATATGAATGTTTAGCAATATATAATGTTTTGTCCTAAACTATTCCTGTTTAAAAAATTGTATTTTTTATTTAATTTCGTAAATGTTTCAATGAATTATAATTTATTTACTTTACTTATTAGTTTAGTGCATATGATCATTAGTCAATATGTTCTTTCAATAATCTAAATTGTTTATAGGAAAGAAATATATAAACATTTCTAAAAATATGAACTGACAGTAATAAAATAATGTTTAATCTAGTTCTAATTTTCTTTTTGAAAGAGTATTATTATTATTATAAGATAGAGGGGAAAAAATAAATAAATTCAATTAATATGGCATGTTTTTTTTTTTTATACTGTTAAATAAGTGTGATTGAATTTTAGTGTTTTATAAAATAAAATGAACCAGAACTTCATTTAAATTAAAAAGCTTTCTAATTTGAATTTTATATTAGATGGAAAAAGCAATTTCATTAAAATCACTGAGATAATGAAGAACAGATAAGAATGATAGTTCAAAAATTAAATAACAATAAAATGTATGCAATCCTAAATAATTTACTAAGATATTTAGATTCTTTTTTACTTTTTGTAAATATTTACATAAAATATCAATAAAATTTCGGTATTTATCATCAGTAATATTTTTAAATATGCACATTATATTATTATTATTATTTATAATTTTAAATTAATTTGTACACTTATCTAATGTGCTAATATATATTTCTATAATGTAAATGCATTATTAATTTCTGTAAAATATTTATTTCTATAATAAATATTATTAAATAAAATTAATTAATTTAAATTGTAAATATTTTAAAATTTTGTTTTATTTAATTATTATTTGCTTATTTTTGATAGGGATACTTGAAAAACCCTCAAGTAATACTTCTGTACTACCTTCTAATACTTCAGAAGAAAAATCCATTCCAAAACCGCCTGATGTACCTGTGATTTCTAAAACTGTAAATGGTATATCAAGGTATGAATTTTTAATCATTTAAGTAATATGTATGGTATTATTTTTAATCACAATTGCTGAACAATCAGATTTAAATTTAAATGTTTTATCAAAGAAGATATGATTTTAAAATTTTCATTAATAATAATATTTAATATTTTTTCATTTATATAATGCATGAATTTTTTTCTGATAACTACCACAATTTTTGATTTTTCAAGGAATTATAAAATGATTTATTTTTTCTTCTTACTTTAATTTATTATGTAAATACTTTATAAATAGTTACTATCTTAGAAAATGTTACTAGCATACATTTTTACATAAATATTCAACAATAACTTTAAAAAAAAAAACATTAGAACTTGTTTAAAATAAAATAAATCAAAAAAAAAATTTATCGAGAATTACTTATTTAAATAGATTACAATAATATATTTTATGTCAAATATTATATTATCGTCAGATATTAATAATTATGATACAATAAAATAGTAGCAATTTTTAAAAACTATAATTAATTACTAAATGGCTTTTTATAAAATATTTTACTCATTCTGAAATGCTTTCTTTTTAGCTATAAGAGTAATTCAACAAATAGTATTCCAAGGCCTCCTTTGAAAAGGCCACCTAGCCAGCCACCTCCACCACCTGTATCTCAGGTTAATTATTAATTAATTAATTATAAAAAATTAATTAATTAAAAATAATTTTATAAAAATTTACTATTTTCTTAGAGAAATTAATTGCTTGATAATGATGTATTTAATGATCAAATTTATATGGTTCTTATGATATTTACTGTTATTATGTTCCCCTCAATATTTTACATATTATAATTCCTTATATCTCACCTCTCAAATATCTATCTCCTTTTCAGTCTCTTTAAACATTTTTTTTTAGTATTACTATTTATAATATTATTTAAATGAAAGGCAAAAAAAGCATTTATATAACCAGAAATATAATGCAGAATTTTTGTAAAATTAGAAATATTTGATCTTGGGAATGTGCTATGATTAGTTATGAAACACTGGTTTTGTTTCACAAATATTTGAAATGAATTTTGTAATTAATATTGTTGTGGTAATTATTTGATCAACACATAAAAAATAATGTTTTACGTATGATTTTTTTATAACAAAATTTTGTTTTGAAAGCATGTTTTCTTTCTACGACTTTTAATAAATCTAAATAATTACTATTCAATCTATGTCAATTTTTCATGAGTTTCTGTGTGTACAGATACATGCATGCATATATCATAATTTCTTTTACACAAATTCGAAGTTACACAGTAAACTGGGACATCAAAAATAATGTTTTGTATGATAGTTATTCATTTACTTATAATTATAAATATGTGTATTTTTTCTTGAATAAGATATAATACAACAAAGCTATACTCGCATTTCTTTCTCATATAACTTCATTTATGTAAATAAATGAAAATAATTTTTGCTCAGTTTATTTATTGAACAAATAAAATACAAGACAGTGAAGAAAAAATATTTAGGCATAAAGAATTATGCATTCAGTTATGTTAAAGAATATAAATTAATTTAGTATTTTTTATAGTTTTTCTTATTAATTTGTATAATTTTGTATTTATTTATTCCATAAAAGGAAAATGAACATGGAAATTCCTTACTTTGTTAGAATTTAGAAGTAACAACAGCAATTTTTATTGTTCATTTTTTAATATTTTTTTATTAGTATAACTTTTAAAATAATGTTGTTTATTATAGGCATCTAGTCAAATTGAACCACAAGAAGACTATGAAATTCCTATTATACATACAAATGGAAAAGATAGCTATAATTTTTCAGATTCTACATTTGTAAATTCTACTTCAAATGAAGCTACTGTGATTGGTAAAATTTTGTTATAAATCATGCATATATTTTTTTATTGTATAACTTTGAACATGGAATTTTTAAGAAGTAAAATGTACTTTAGAAAAGATTAACGATTAAAAAGTCTTAATTGTCTGTTGCAAGTAATAATATTTAGTTAATACAACATTAGATATATATGTTTTAAATACTTATCAAAAATATGTGTAAAAAAATCTGTATTAAATAAAATTTAGTTTATTTATTTAGTGATATATAAATTAAAACTGGGCAAACAAGTTCATTAAAATAAATGAATAAAATGTATCTAATTTTTTAATGAATTCAAACATATTTTATTTCAATTTTATGTAATATAATATTTCATAGAAAGAAAAAACTGTTTGAAATGTCTAGAAAGCTTATTGAGTTTTATTAGATATTTTAGCCTCATTTTTAATTAAAAAAAAAAAAAAAGATTTTTTAATAATTTAGTAAAATTTTATTTTTAACTTTTGGAATTGCTGAGACATGAAATATATTTCTGATATAGTACAATTTCTTTTTCTTTTTTCGAAGTGGATACCAGAATCTTTGTATTGCAAGTGCTATAATGGTTTTGTTATAATGCTAGTAATAGCAAATCCCAGTAACAGCTTTTCTAATTCACTCCTTGTTTGTTCTCGCTCTGTTTCTGTGTTGTGCTCTTTATATATATCATTAGAATATTGAAGGGGTAACTCTATTTTTGAGATAACTCAGTGGTAAAAAAATGTGTATTTTATTTTTATACTTTTTATATTCTTTTATTGAAGACAATTTGAAAATATTTTCTTAAAATATTAATTTGATAAATTTTTTTCTTCGTTAATTATGATTACATACTTTTTATTTTATTTTCTATAATTATTGGCAAGTTCCATTTTTAATTGTCTATTAAAATATAGAAAATGTATGAGAAAACATAACAATTTATGACTTATTTAATAGTTCATTATAAACGTTCTTGAAATGTCATGAACCTACAATGTATTTGAGAATTCTTTCTCTGTTTATTTTTCTTTTACACTTAATACACAGATTATGGGATTAGAATGATTATCATATCACACAAGTGTATTTATTGAGTAAATAACAGTGTATGATAATCAGCTTATCTAAACAAATTTGAATGTTACTTATTTCTCAATTAAAAAAAAAATGATAAAATGCTCAATTCAAGTAAGATTAAGTTGTACCAGTTTAAATTCTACTTTTGTAGTTGGATTATAGCATACTATAACTGGATTTAATACTCATAAAATGTATCCTCCTTTTTTTCCCTGAAAGCTGAAAATATAAAAAAAAGAAACATTTATTTCTTCATATGTTTTTTTAATAACTAACAATAATCAATTTCTAGATTGTTTTATTACAAATTCCTTTTCGATTATAGATTGTTTACTTAGATTGGGAATAGTAGATTAATATAAAATGTTTTATAAATTTTTTAGCAAGTTATTAAAAGTTTGCAACTATGTGTTCAAATGGTTTGTTGAGGTTTATCTGCCATTTAAATTATAATATGTTTTGAAATAGATATCATTATTTTAAAATTACTTTTACCTTTAAGTGTTTAAATCTATAAAAAGTAACTCGATGTATGAAAAATTAAAAATGCTAGAAATGTAATAATTATGCCATAAGCAAGAAAAACAAAGCAATTTTTTAATGTGTAAGCATTCTTTTTATATATGTATGTGTAAATTTTCATATACCTACATACACAATAAAAATTTACAATATAATATTAACAAAAAATATGTGGATTTGTTTAAATTAGTAGCCCATTTATTTAGCTTCTTTGAATTTTTATTACTTGTATTATTTCATTCAAACAAAATGGTGTTCTCATAATATATTTCTTATCTTTGGTTTTTGTTTTGAATTTTATGTTGATGAATTAGAGATTTATTTATAAAATTAAAATTAAATTGAAATGAAAAAAATCAAATATTTTTTTTTTTTAATACTTTTGTTCATTTTAATTATGATTTTTTTCCTTTTTCTTTAGAAACTTATGAAATAGTTGAACCTGTAAGTGTTTATTTTTCTTATAAAATTTTAATTTGTTTTTCTATTGTTCTGTTCATTTTGTATTTTATTGTTTATTCCTATGGGTTTATTTTTCTTATAAAATTTTAATTTGTTTTTTATTGTTTTGTTCTTTTCTTTATTTATTGTTTATTTATTAATTTTGAATATTTCTTTACTTTATACATGCTATTAGTATGTATAATGAAATAAAGATTTAAAAATTGGAAATAAATTATTATTATTATTTTTTTAGCCAGAAGAAAATTATGAAATGGTTGATCGTAGTATTAATTTTTTTATTTGCATTTATCGGATCACATTTGCAGTAATTAAAATTAATTTGTTGCTTGTGAAATAAATATTAATTAACATTAACATTAATAAAATGGCATTTTAACATAAAAATGTACAATGTTGTTATTATTAGTGTAAACGAAAACACTTTTACTGATATTCAAAATTAACAATTCTTTTATATGGTCAATGGTATTTCTATTATTTATGTTAATTGTTGTTTTCATTCCACAATGTTTCATATTATGATAAAGCATAATTGTTATGAAATTCGTTTCAATTATTTTGTTTATAGATTTAATTTTTTTGCTTAGTTATTTAAAAAGTTACTTAGTTAAAAATAAAACATTAAGTTTCTGAATAATAATTTTTTTTTTTTTTTACAGCACCACATCAAAACATGAGTGACAAACCAATTCTACCACCTAGGCTTTTTAAAGCACCCCAGTTGGGGTCTCACCGCCACCTCTTCCACAAAAGCCACAAAAGTTAAAGGAAATTTCTGGAAGTGATAGACCAGATGGAGTCAAAACATTTAGTCGACCTAAACTTCCACTTAAATCTGAAAATGATGTTTCTATAGAAATAGTGCAACCATCATCTTTACCATCCAATGTTGGATTTATAAATTCTCTAATTGGTCGAAGAGGAAGCACAACTCCTACATCATCGCCTAAAATCCTACATAAAAGTAAAGACTCCCTTAATTCATTTGGTACAAGTCCTATTCCTACTAATATTTTAAATGACAGTATTTCATCAACTTCTTCATCACCTGATAGAGATTGTAAGTTGCCATATTTTTAAAAAAAAAAAAAATTTTCTGATATATTGATGAAACTACATTTTATAAATTCATTTTAAATATTTTATGAAGTTATTAGAAATAATTTAACCAAATAGAAATCTTATCCTTTAATGTATATATATATAAATATATATCTTCAAATGGTAATGAAATTGGGGGAAAAATATAGATATATATATATAACTCTTAATGTTGCAAAGAAAAAAAAAATATTATTAAAAGATTCTGTATTCAAAAAATGCCTGTTTCGGTGAAGGGATCTCATACTTAATTAATTATAACTGCATTTACAAAATTTGAATTTTGCAGCTTTTATGATAGTTGGAAATTCTTCATTCTTAAATGCAGGTTCTCCTGTGGATGTAAAGAAAACACAGCCTCTTCCCCCATTGCCTCCTCGAGGTGTTGCTACCGTATCAGAAGATACAGGTAGTTCAACATTTTCTCAATTTATTTTTCTTTGTAGTTAGAAATATTTTCACTTTTAATTCATTTTGCAAAATTTGTTGAACAATAAGAAAAATTAAATGAGTGGATTAGTGTTGTTGTATCATAATTTTAGAACTTAAAAAGGTTAAGCTTCTGAGAGTTCCCTTTTTATTAAAATCAATGGAAAGACTTTCCAAAAATACTGATTTATCAAGCTCATGTTAGTCTTACGACAGGAATTTTTTAGTTTGATTCTCCAACAGGACTACTTAGTTCATTACTCCAATGCACTAGGCTGCTCCAGTTTTATATTTACTTTTAATTTGTTGATCGTCTTGTTTTCTTAAAGTGAAGTAGTTCAACATGGTTCATAAATTTCTTACTTCATATGCATATGGTTTAAAAATATTTAACTTTTTAAAAAGATTCTTTTGAAATTTTGTTGTTATTATAAATTAATTCATTTTCAAATTTCTAATGTGCAGTTGATAATTTATTTGAAATTAAGTTTGCTTTTATTTTTTATAAAAGATAAATTTTTAGATTGAAATTCATATGAAATGTTTTTAAGATGTTTAGTTTAAGATTTTTTTTTATTTATGCCAGTTAGTATGTATTAAAAATTTTGTGACTTTCTTAAATGAAATATATTGCATTTAATTAATGTTTTATGGGCTTTTTTTTTTTTTCAAATAGTTTTCATTATATGAAGGTGGCTTATGAATACATTTAAAATATAATGCATGATAATTTATTTCAATCTGATTGAATATATTTTAATAATTATGCAATTATGTAAACAAATATTTGTTGATATAAATAAAAATGGATGCTTTCCAAAAAAATATTATTTTTCTTGTTCTTTTTTTATAATTTTTAAAAAAAAAAAAGTTTTAATTGCTGAAAAAATTTTCCCTGATTTTTTTTTTTTAATATAAAATTATTTGAATTTAAACTTTTGTATTTAACTGTCCAATTCACAAGGGATTTATAAATTATGTAATGTATTAACAGGGTGAAATATGCTTCATTTTTTGAAAATCATTTTTCTTTTGTCTTTGTGTAGTCATTGCAGTGTATATAATGATGTTATACTCTTCTAGATTTTTCTTATTTTTTAGATATTTTAAATTATGTTAATCAAAAAAAAGTGGATGCCAAAAAAAAGATTAGAGCAATAAGCATGAGGCCAATATGTTTGTAAATGATTAGATGAAGAATTTCACAGCTATGAAGCAATGAAATGATACATATATATATTTTGCATAATGCTCAGTGTTCATTTAAAAAATGTATTTTTTAATTTAAGGCGATTCTGCAATCTTGTACTTTGTTATAGCAAAAAGAGGTATTTTTATAAATTTCAAATTACATGGAATTGATTGAAGTAGTACGAGGAAAAAAAATACTTTTAAAAGTATAATTTTTTTTTATATGTATAGTTCAGAACATGGCCACCAGACCACTACCACCTGTTCCTGTCCCTGTCCTTAAATCTGGTGATAAGTGTGCGTCTAATAAGCAGGTAATTGAACTAATTGCTGGTATATATATGCCAGATATAAACAAATATGCCAGATATAAACAAATGCAGATAAATATGCCAGATATAAATATGTAATACATACTTAGTGAAAATATTTGGTTTTTGGAAAATGAATGTTTTCTTAAATATTATTTATTCTTAAGCCACTAGATATTCAGCAGTGTCCATGGTTCCATGAAATAGAAAGAGAAGAGGCAGAAGCTGCCGTTAAAAAAATTAACGAAGGTGGTTCTTTTGTGGTTCGTCCCAGCAAGAGAGCTGGGAAAGATAATCCCTACAGCTTAACAGTTTTACATGAGGAAAAGTTATTCCATCTAAATATTCGCTTAAGGGCTGATAATACATTTGCTCTTGGAAAAGAAAAAGAGAAAGAGAGGTGATAATGATTTTTATACAATTTAAGTTATTAGAAATCTGCATTCAATTTGTGTGACATTAGTTTTGAAATTTTCTTCTTAAGTAATTGGACTAGTGTATCTAAAAAGTAAAGAAATTTTATTTATTCACATATACCAAAATTAACTTTTTCTCTAATATGCAAATTTTAAAAATGATTTTATAGTTAGATTGTAACAAAGTATTTATTTTCATAATCCTAATATCCCATTCCATTTGAAATGTAACTGTTTTTTTTTTTTTTTTTTTTATGTGAGTCGAAAACTTTATAAAAGTCATTACAACTTTGCTTATTGATTATATGAATAAATATAATGATACTGATAAATGTATGAATGTTTTATAATGTTTACATTTTATTTACTTCAACTTTCAGACTTTTGCAACTGTGATTGATTTGATTACTTTTCATCTAAGTGAACCTATATTGTTAAAAAATCGAGGGGAATCTGCAGGAAAGACAATATTATGTAAATATCCTGAGAAGACATAGCTTTAAAATGTTTTATGTTATATGTGATGAAATAGAGCTTTTGTGCAAAATCAATTGACATTAACTTGGTGATCATGTCATTAAATATTTGGAACTGCATAATTTTTATATAAATTGTTGTATTACAATATCTGAATAATTCATATATTTGCAATATTTTTTCATATATTTACCAATATTTTTGTATAAATTGTTGTATAACAATATCTGAATAATTCAAGTAATTGCAATATTTTTTTATATAAGTTGTTGTATTGCAATATCTGTAAAGTTATTAAATAGAATTATGCATGTGGCCTTAAAATTACATTTATTCACGTTTAATAAAAATTATTCTCAAAATAATTATTGTAGAAACTGTTGCAAATTAAAAGTATAAACTGTTATACTAAATTACATTCTTAAATGTTTGTAAGTAATGATACATTCATAATTTTTGAGTAGGGAGGGTGCATGAAAATTATATATATATATTTAGTTCTAAAAATAATTAAAATGGTTATTATTTGATAACCTTTATATAATGCATTTAATATTAATTGAAGAAGCTATGTGTTTGGGATTGATTTTTTACTTTATCTAATTTGGAATTTAATTGTTTTTTCATTATTTTTTAAAATAAATTTTAGTGTGGTGTTAAATATAATGCTACTATTGAGAAATTATTAATCTTATTGTAGGTATTACATTCTATATTAATTAATGTATCTGATTAGATCTTAATTATATTTTGGCTTTATTAAAGCAACTCAGATTGCTGATTTTGCTATTAATTAATGTTGATTAGTTGGCAAGATATTTACTGTTTTATAATAGAATTCATATTCACTTCAAGTTTTAACATGAGACATATACATTATATTTACTTAGACCAGGGGTCTCCAAACTACGGTCCGCGTGCCAAATCCGGCCCGCCAGTGTCATCAATCCGGCCCACGACAGCGAATAGCTTATTGTTGCTGTAATAAGTTGGATAAAAAAACACAGAATGATAATAACTCGGTTTTATTTATTTGTTTGGTAAAGCTTAATGACAAGCATAATACGCAGAAAATTTATGTTAAGCATAACAACTAACAAATAATTGAATTGAATCCCACTAACATTATAAACTAGTGAACATCCCGCGGTTACCCTTGGTAGTTATGTTGGGGTAAAGAGTATCGCATATGTATGTATATCGATGTTTGGAATGTATATATCAGGAATCAAACATATGATTTTTATCCTGAAAATCCCTCAGGAACTTAAAAGCTGAATTAATGCTAATGAAACCGCGGGGTATCATCCACTTGTAAAAAAAATACTAATGAGATTTATGTAATTGTGATTTTTCACTGACAATAGTTTGTAGTTGGGGATCAATTTTACTTGTACCAATTATTAAAAGAGATTTAATATGCTCATCGGTTAACTTAGATCTGTAAACATTATTCAGAAGTCTAGAAATTGTAGATAATGGCAGAAAAATTAAAACGGTTTTGGCGCTTGGTACATAGTGGAGTAAACAGTATGGCCCTAAGGCTGGAAAGTTTGGAGACCCCTGACTTAGACAATCAATTTTAATTTTGTCTCTTTCTGTGTTTTCTGACAAAGAGTATTTTTAAAACTATCAAAATTTTTGAAGTATTCTTAAGATTTTAAAATGTTTTCAATTTTTAAAAGAATTGTCATTTTCTTGTTAGTATTTCTTATTCAACTCAAATATTAGTGATTAATATTATTATATTATCTCAACTTTTGAACAGAAAATTGAATTTCATGTTTGGGTAGAATATTGATTATTTCCATTATACTCTCATGTGAAGTGATTCAAAACATTATAGCTGCATTGGTTTTTATTTAAATTATAACAAATAATTATTAAAATCATAGTTCAAAACAAGATAAAACCTGAAATCTGGTTGTATCTTTCTTTAGAAATATTACATTAGGCAAATATCATTTTATTAAATTCTTTGAAATAAATACCGTTAATAATAGATTAAAAACAATATATATATTTGTATGTATATAATATATTTAAGGTTAAGAAAAATTCATAATTTATTTGAATTTTCATCAAAAATATTCCATTTAATTTTATGTTCTAATGCTCTTTTAAGATTGGTACAATTTAATTTATGATGTGCTTGTGCATCTTTTTTTTTTTTTAAGTTTTGTTTATTTTTATTTGCATTGTCAAATGATGTTTTAAGCATTCAATTTTATACAATCTTATATTCTCAGGAGAATAAAAAAGTATTGTTTTTGAAAAGAAGTTATGTAAAAAAGTTTGATCTTTTTAGTTCATAATTACAAATCCTTCATGCTTTGATTCTAACAATATTAAAAGCATTTATTTTATTTCTTGTTAGTGAGTTGAAATTTTCATGTTTTTGTGTTGCTTTTAAATTTCAGCTAGTCTAATTGTTTTGTAACATCTGTAATGTATATTCAGCACCTGATGAGCTTTATTCTAACATGCATATACATTTAAGTGCATATTATATTTTACACTGTATTGTTAATGAAATGTTAATATATTTGCATATTTACCTTTGAAAATATGTATATTTTATAGAAATGAATTATTGATTTTGCAAATGTATAGAAATATTTAAGAAATGAAATTATGTTGTGGGATTTAATAAATTGTATCTGAATGTTAAGCAGATGTTTTTGAGCTATTAAAAATTTTTATTCTAAACTGTTGTGTCAAAAACTATGTCTTTGTAACTTTTTTAATTGAATAACATATGCCTAATGAGTTAAGGGTTAATATTTTGTGTGTGTGTGCTTATCTGAGAAGCATATATATAAAAAAAAAAAGAGTTCCTCAATTTTTGTCATAAGAGTTAGTCATAAATAAGATTTTTTTTATATGTACTCAAATTAACCTCAGGACAAACATCAGTTAAGGTAAATAATGTATGTATTTGTCTATTCAAAATAGTTCAGATAATTTCTGAAATTAATTTTCAAGGAAACAATAATTTGTTTGTTAAATTATTATTTATTTTTTTGCCAGAGACAAACATGTTTTTTAATAAGACCATTATAATTTTAGAATATTACACAAAATTAATAATAATTTATCAATTCTTGGAAATTTCTGAAATCAAAATAACAATCAAAACAATTACATGGTTAAGAGCATGTAATTACAGAGATGTTAAAATCAACGCAGATATTTGGAGAATGTACAAAAGTATTATAATTGTCCATTTGCAGAAGTTTCTTCTGGCCACGTCTTCTTCCTATTGTGCCTTTTCAACGATGTTACAAAGTCAATGAAAGATTTTTTTTTTTTTAAAAATCCAGAGGAAGTTGCTTGGGTTACAATATTGTTTCTGTCTCTAATTCAAATGAGCACATTTTCAAATACAATAAAAAAAAGAACTGAAGTGTGTAAAGTGTTTTAATGTAAAATTAATATGCCACATAAAATTCATAAATTAAGAAACATATCACAATATTTTTAAAACAATATATAATCAATCCACGGATAGCATGGAAAGGTAAGCATCTAGTTTAAATGGTTACATCTGGTTTTGACAGCAAGTATAATAGCTAAGTGTGGAATTTTTCAGCTAGTTTTTCTTTTAATAGCATGAAATCTAAAATTTGAATGATTAAAAATTAAATTACTTTCATCGCAATTAAAATCACTCTAAATGACATTTCCTCCTCTATGACGTCACTCTGTTTGAATTTGTCCCACTTGGCCGCTTTGCCAATTTTCCAAACTCAGTGGTTTTTTATATAAAAATGTTCAAGACTGTTTATTATCCCATTCATATAAATAAACTTTGCCTTACAAATGCAGCATGATTTATAATTGATGAAAATATGTATTTTAATTATTGATAAAAGTTTACAAACATACATCAATGTGATTGAAGTTGGCAAAATTGTTTTTAATGGCTTTGTGAAATTAATGCATAATTCAGATATGAACTAAACATTTTCCTTTGTTATACATTGCTAATTAACTTCAAAAAGCTGCTCTTGGGAAATATAGAGGATGAGTTGGTACTTGTGGTTGACGTTGGTAAAAGATGGAAATTGAAAGTTTTGTGCATTGAAAGGAATCTGTTGAAATTGTGTCAAACCATAAGGTTCATAAACTCTTCCTACTCTACGCCCTTCACCAATTTCATTGGATTCATCATCTGAAAATATTTCCACCACCAAGAATCTCAAAGTTGCCGTTGCCTAAAATATTAGGACTCTGCCTACTCTCTTTCACCACTAGTTCATCATGGTTTCTGATGCGAGCTCGTCTCTGTGCATTTCGTGGTGGTGTAGTGCCAGCATAAGGACTTGGTATGGGTACAAAACCGTTGTCTGTTTTCCCTGTAGGATCATATTGTCTGGAGAATTTGGCTCTTTTCCTTTTAGGGAATTCACTTGAAGTATTATTTTTGTTGCGAGGTATAGGTTTCGGTTCTTTTATACCCTATAGGATCGGGCTTCTTTCTTGGCGAGTTTTGCTTTTTTTATGTCTCCCCGCTTTGGCACAGTTGGATCCACATGGTAGCTTGGTGGTTTTGACTGTTCTAGAGCTGTCGAATTCAGGTGGCGAAGGGAGTTCTTCAGGAAGACTCGGATGACGTTTGCATTGATATCTGTCTTTCATTGTCTGGTGTTGTTGGAGTGTATGTTCCTAAAAAATAGAGCAAAGAAAATTAAAATGGATCAGGCAATTTTATTAATTTATAAAATTTGGCAGTTAATTAAATTATTGTTAAATACAATACACTTAAAATATACTAATTCTAAATTGGTAAGCAAGTATAATATGTTGTTGTTCTAATTCAGCTGACAATACAGACAGTTAATCTTTATGCCATAAGCAATTGTTGCACCGCTGTTACACGTTTAACGCTACCCAGGAGGCACATGCAGCTTGGTATGCTAAGGACGCGAGTAACACTATCCTCACAACGATCTATTACGGTTTAAAGTGGATTCCGAACCACTACAAACTTCCATGGCACCGCCTGGACTCAATTCGAAACCTGTGGTATCGAGCGTCATAGCAAGTATAATATATATTATAAATAATAAAGTTTAATCTGATAGTAATTCTTCTTTGACCTGATGACCGAGTGACTAGAGCTCTAGCGCACAGTGCCACAGGTTTCGGGTTCGAATCCCGGCGGTGTAATGGTTATTTGTAGTGATGTGGAATCCACTTAAAACAGTAGGGTTCCGGTCTAATATGACTGTTGAGCGTGGAGCTGATAACCCTATTTCATAAAAAAGAAAACATCTGTTTCGAAATCTGTCAGTAGCAGAAGGCCTTGGCTCACCATGGGACTGTTGCGCTGGTGAAGAAGAAGAAGTAATTCTTCATAGAGTCACTATAATACCAATAATAACACCATGATGGTTGAAAAATGTTTAAGTGAGCCGGAGGGTATGGAGTTGGGATTTTACTTTAACTGTAGATGTCGTATTTCCCATATTTTTTTATGTCCCATATTTGTAGTAGTTTTTTTTTTTTTCAGTACGGAAGCATTTACATACTCTGCATGTATCCGATGAATGTTTCATGATGTTAGACACCATCTCTGAATGTCATTGCCATCCCTTAGGGCGATGTGGGAACTTCCTGAAGGACGAGTTCATTGCTTCTCATTTGTGAGTCAGAACGAAGAAAACAACAATCATGTGCTCTAATTATCGGTGTGAGACTTTTATTACAATATCCACCGAGTCTATTCCTTTTGCAGCAGAAAAGGGCTAAGCAAACAGTTGTTTTCCCCTGTGGAATAGAACATTTGTCTTTTTGCAATAAATTAACATACCACCACATTAACCACCATTAACATTAAAGTAAAGTGTCTTGTTTGCATTTGAAAACTACTTGTCAAATTATAAATGGCCCGAACCAAATACGAGAATAATTATTGTCT
This sequence comes from Caerostris extrusa, assembly GCA_021605095.1. NCBI lineage: Eukaryota > Metazoa > Arthropoda > Arachnida > Araneae > Araneidae > Caerostris > Caerostris extrusa. Next base: position 19,112 of record BPLR01011527.1, on the reverse strand, counting down.
GGTTTGATAAACATTAGCTGCTGCATTCTAACAAAAATAGCTTTGCTAACAAAATAACTGGTCGATCGAAATCAATCAATTAGCTTCACCTTATCTACAAATTGTTAACGGCGATACAATATCGGAGAAAAGGAAGCAAACATAGTCTCCCTTATCAGAGTGAGGACATATTTCCTATAATTAGACAAATAAAAGACTATAATTCCTTTAAATATCAAATATTTTTGTGTATCCATTTTTCTTTCCGTTATTTTAAAGTTCAAAAGAAACCTGGAAATTTGTGCCTTTACAGTTATTTTTCGATGCAAAAGATTGTAAGAAATTTACGAATAGTAGTGTTTCTCAAATTGTGGGGCGCAAATCCATAAGAGGGAAGACGTCATTTTTTTAAATAATTCAAAAAGTCGCCTACACTCGCGCTGGCGGCTTTGTTGTGGACACTGTTTCAAAAATCGAGGAGCCCCGATGGCGTTTGGGATGTTCTCTTGATCGTGACTCTGATTACTTGGGGGAGTTTTCCGGGTTTTCTCCCATACGATACGCAAATTTGGGGTAGTTTCTCCTACAAGTCCTCCCGGAAGGTACTGAATGCTTCAGCGACTCGGAGCCAAGTCACTTCTACTTACGAGTGCTTCATCAAAACAGAAATAGCCGCTTTCTCTCCCTCCTTTGAGTACTACTGTGTCCCAAAAGTAAGACCAATTTTCAATTTAAATTTCCGGGAATATGGAATTTCAATTTTTTTCTTTTTAGGTTGTTGGCACTCTCCTTGACATCTGTGTGAAATTTGACGTCAAAATATTCATTAGTGCTTGAGTTACGCTTGGTTTTGTGAGACGCTAAAACTGATTCCGGCGATATTTAAAATGTCTCTTCAATCGATTCAAAACGGTGTCCCCTGAGTGGTCTTTTAAATTTAGAGAATCGGCAGAAGTAGCACTAGATAAATCAGGTGAATACGGTGGTTGTGGAACGATATGGGTTTCATTTTTTGGCGAAAAGTCACGAAGAATCAATGCAGTGTGAGCTGGCACATTCAATGTTTTCGATACCAATCAAGATTTGACACGTTTGAGGCGCAAAACATTTTTAAAATGGAATTTTGAAATTCCGACATCTCTAATTGTGAACACAAGATCTCTAATTGTGAACCGACTGGTTTGCAAACACCAAATCTTTAATTTTTGGACGTGAGCTTCGTCGGTTGTGGTTGGTGGACGACCAAGGGCTCTTCATCTTCAACGCGTTATCTGTCTTCTTTGAACTGTTTATACCACTTGTAAACATTTCTTTCCGATATAGGAATGCTCACCGAATGCCTTCTGCAACATTCTATACGTTTCTGCAAACAAAATTTAACGCAGTTCTTGCTCAATTAATTCAGACATTTCAAGAATCGCCGGAATCAGTTTTCGCGTCTCACAAAGTCAAGCGTAACTCAAGCATTAATGAATATTTTGACGTGAAATTTCACGCAGATGTCAAGGACAGTGCCAACAACCTAAAAGAAGAAGAAAAAAATTTTAAATTCCATATAGCTGGCAAATGTAAGTTGAAAACTGGTCTTACTTTTTGGACATAGTAACATAGTATCCCTCACTCATGGTTCGAGGGAAATGGACGACTCATCCCTATCCACGGGGTGTTCATCCCGCTTTGCCGGACACTGAGATTAGCCACAACAGCACTGAAAAAACTTCGTCTGCAAATGTTTTTTCAAAATATATAATAGGAGGAAGAAAGTGCTTATGAATTCTATCATGATCGTCTATTTTAATTAAATGAAATAAATTATCTTTAACTAGTCGTTATAAGTTACGCTACAAGATTAATATGAAACGCTTACTCAAGTCCTTGGGAAAATGACATTAATTTTTTTTTATCTCACGCAAATGCATGTAATTTACGATTTCACAAGTCGGTTAACTCTAAAACCCCGGAAACGTTTTATTTTGTTTTCTTTACGTGCAATTCTCAGTCTTGCTGAATCGCGTTTTCTGAAAAGCGTTTTATATACTAGAAAGGCAGTCGGCCGTGAATGTTGATTTTACTTACTTTTCGGAGAAAGTATTAAATATATGCAGCACTTTCACTAACTGAGATGAGTTATATATGTGTAAAAAAAATTTCTAAAAAAACTTTTTTTTTTTTTTTTTCCAAAGAATTCACATGGAATAAAACAGTTTGCTTCAGCATCAATCATGTAATAAAATAAACAATTTATTCTGATTTCAATTGTCAATCATGGAAAGTACAGCTTGAATAACAATAAAATAACCTATTTTTTAAAAAAAATTTCCTAAAAATATTAATCGTTCATACAGTAGCTGCATTTTTACACAAATAAAATAATTTATTGTTTTTTTTAAGGGAAAAATAAATTTAAAAAAAAAACACTATTGAGTTAATTATTTTACTCGTATGATTAACATAGATTGGTAAATAATATATGGATGAAAATTTTCTCTTATTTTAGTATGCAGGTTGGGCAACCAGATAATAACTGGGTGGTTGGGTTGAGATGCTTGAAGTATGAAAACTTACAGCTTTATTGACACACGCACAAACATCACACACATACAATTAGACACAAACAATATTTAACATATTTAAAGACAGGTAATTAAAGATTCGTGGAAGGGATTCCACTTCTAAGCCGAAAACCCGATACTCTGATACGCGCAGAGTGCGCGAAATATACTCCTCTCCTATAGGCCAACTATCGGATAGGTATCTAGAAGAATCTACAGGCCAACTATACTCAGAGTTGGGGTTTATATATATAAATTTAATATTTATTTTTATATATAAATATTTAATATATTTCCTATCGGGCTGAGAGACTGTATCCGACTAAATGGTTCTCAGCGGGTGGGGATGGCTGAGCTGTACTTCTTCTCGGATGAGTGAATCACTATTATTTACTACTATTAAGTTAAAAATACTATTTTGATCTAAATTTTGTTACTAATTTGTTAACAAATAACTTCATACTAAATCCTAAATGTTAATAGAAATAAATATGTGTTATTGATCGGTGCGATTGTATCTTTTTTAACATGTGTGATGTTGTCCTGGTTAGAGGTCCGTGGCTTCTCCAAAAAAAAGCTTTCGCTTTAAAAAAAAAAATAGGTAAGAATATAAGTTATTGTTTAAAACAGATTCATCTCCTCGCGCAACACGAGAAACTTTTCATTTTAAAACTTTTATTTAAAATAAACGATGATTTTCACATTTTATTAAAACTGAAATATGCATGAAATATGTGTTGATAAATATAACAATTGACCAATATTAAGTCATTTTCTCTATATTTAATTTTGAAAAGGGCAACAGCTTTAAACCTGGGCTTAAACATCCCTGATCAGCCCAGGTTTAAAGCTGTTGCCCTTTTCAAACTCCTAACGGGCCATGATCTTTTCATCATCAAATCATCTTTTTCGTATGAAAATATTTGCAAACCCAAAATGCATGCTCTGCAGTCTTGGAGAGGACATGGATTCATCTCACCTTCCTGTCTGCCCTGCACTTGCTTCCTCTACTGTGTAGGGTCGTTACTGGGAGGCTAGGGCCTTTATGGGCTAAACATGTCCATATGTGATTTCTTTCGATTCTCGTTGTTGTTTTCATGTTCTTTGTGTTCTTTTTTTTTTATTTTATTACTTTTTGTAACCTGCCATTGGAAATAAAAAAATTGAAAAAATTTGAATTGTTTCGCCAAATCAATCACAAATAAACAAGCGGTACACTAAAATGCAGAACTTCCGTTTTAGTAGCATTCTGACCCATTGCTTCATAAATATCTTGGGTTACTGAACATTGATATACTCCCATGTGTATTCATCCAGCAAAGTACGTTCACACATGATAAATTGAAATTCGTGAAAGGATTTCAGTTTTTTAATCTTTATATATAAAGATATATATATATATATATATTATTTCATTTGTCAAATAGAATCTTAAGAAGAATAAAGCACGTATTTGTGTTTAGGATTTGGCAACTCAATAAACTTTACTTGAAGATTTAAAGATTGAAAATGCATTACTTAAATAGAAAGCGACGATTTCTCTTTCTGTAATACATTAAACTGCCTGTTTAAATATTTTTAATGCTTTTTACTATCCCATGCAATTTGTTCAAATTCATTTTTTTATCTTACTTTTCATTTTAGAAAAGTTGAGAGAATTTAGTTGTCAAGATTTTCCTGATTGCTCTTTTTTTTTTTCTCAAAACTCTAATATTTTTTTCTCTTGACGCATTCAATGGCGTGTGACATTTTTAGTAATAAAAAAAAAATTCTTGATTCTTGAGTTGTTTTAAAAAAAAATACAAATAAATCCCTTTTTTAACCAAATCTGTTTTCAAAATTTATTTAGTACATGAAAAATAAATATCTATTATCTAGCTAGTGCAATTCGAAATAACTTGAGAACTGATTTTTTTTCTCTTTTTCTTGCTTTTTGACACAATTGCAATATATACTTAAATGAGCATTTTTATTTTATCATTCTTACTTTCTTTAAGAATATACATTTTTTTATGAAAGTAACAATTATGATAGATAATATTATCAAAATTATTATTAGGAATCAAGCAAGTGCTAAAATACAAAAAATAAACGTTATAAATTGAATTTTTAATTGTGTAGTGTCGTGGTTGTGCAGTTTTAGTGTCGTTTGTAGTGTCGCGGGTTGTGCAGATGGAGTTTTATAGCTAGGGTTGTGCAGCTGGGTTGTACCTGGGTTTGAGACTTGAGACACAGGTTTCAGAACTCACAGCTGTATTGACAAACGTATAAACAGCACACACATACAATTAGACTCAAACAATATTTAAAGATATATAATTATATTTTCGTGGAAGGATTTCAGGAATAAGCCGAAAATAAAGATACTGAGTTACGCGCGGATGCACGAAATATACTTCCTCTCCGTGTGAGAGTCTGTAGGCCAACTATTACGAAGGGTTGCGTTGAATATATTTCCCCTCTAGATGAGAGATTACAAACTAAACGTTTCTCAGCGGGAACGCGGGTTGAGCTGTACTTCCTCTCGGGTGAGAGAGTCTCGAGGCCTTCTGACCATTTCTCCTGAACGCCACAAGGGGCGCTCTTACAGTGCGTAGGAAGAAGCATGGTTACAGTTTTATAAATTCTCTTTATTAAATTCTGATTTCCCACCGTAGATTATTTTAAATTTTGATTAAAAATCTAATAAACCCACAACTCAAACGTCATATATTTATCATTGAAACTTCATAAACTTTAATAATTTAAACTCATTGAATTATTAAACTCATTTTCATTGAAACTTTATAATTTAAAATTGTTAAATTTGCAAATCAACAATAATTTTAGTAAATAATTTATTATATTTATGATATATCACTAGTAAATTACTTCCAACTTAGTAAAATAAATTTACAAAATTTATAGTGGTTGGAATAATGTCAAAATATTTCTCATTATCGATGATAAATTTTGAAAGTAACGTTTTACATTTAAAAAATATTTTCTTTCAATAAATTACAACATATTATAGATTTTGTATTGCTTTTTCAATAATCAATATCTCAGATATATACTATTTATAAAATAGTTAGATTAAGCTAGAAATAACTCAAAACATTTTTTATCTTTTTCACAAAATGGATATTCCAATAAATTTATTTATAAATGGTTATTCTAATTTTTCCAATTAATTATAGGATAGGAACTATCGGTAAGATTTAGGAAGAGAAAATACATTAATTATGATTTCAACTGTAATTTTTATTTGACATTCGACATTTTAATTTTTTTTTTTCTAAATGATTCAATCCAAAGAGGAAGATGTTAAATTGAATGACTAACTATAATAAAAAAAAAGTAAAATGAAGAGATGTAAATTAGCAAAGGACTTCAAATTATATCAAACTTCAATTCAAAATGTATTATAAAAAGTTAAAATAAAAAAATTTTTTAATGTAAAATTCAGCATAAATTATATTACTTATGCTGAACGTTTTGATTACTCTAGAAAAAGACCCTTAACTTTTAATTGAAATAGAAATAATACAAGTCTGTTGTTATTGTGACTAATCATACGTGTCCGGCAGCGCGGGATGGACACCCCATGAGTATTCTACTCATGGATGGAGGAAAAGGGGCAACTTCTGTTGTTATGGAGCACCCGTAGGTAGAAGTCTGACTTAGCTTCGTGTCGCTGAAGAAGGAGGACAGTAAGGACTTTCAGAGGGGACTATCCCGCGTTTTGCGTATCGTATGGGAGAAAAAACCCGGAAAACTCCGCCAAGTAGTCCAACTCACGAGTCAAGATGCTGAACATCAAGCACACATACACAGAAGAGTAACAATACAAAAATTAGTGTAACTATAAAAAATTTCTTTTCAATTATAAAAAGTAAAAAAATAAATAAATTAAGTCATCTTCCATTCTAATTAGCAAAAATAAACTTGTGTTGTAACCGTGCTTCCTCCTACACACCGGCGAGAGTGCCTCCCTTTGGCTTTTAGGAGAAATGGTCAGTCGGCCCCCAGACTCTCATTAGAGAGGAAGTATTGCTCAAGCCTCGCTCTGGCCGAGAAACGTTAAGTTATATATATCTCATCGAGAGGAAATATATTTAACACAATCCTTCGTATTAGTTGGCCGGTAGACTCTCACCCGGAGAAAAGTAAATTTCGCGTCGGCTGTGCATGGCTGAGTATTGTTTTTTTTTTTGGCTTAGAAGTGGAATTCATCTCCAAATCTATAATTATCTGTTTTTAAATGTGTTAAATCATTGTGTGTATGTCTCTAATTATATGTGTGGCGTTTGTGCATGTGTCGATAAAGTTGTGAGTTCTCCAATCTGTGCCTCAAGTATCTCAACAACCACACCCAGTTACAATCTGGTTGCCCAACCTGCATACTGCAGTTTATACTATTTTTAATTTAGTCGTTGAAAATTACAATACCTTTTTATAAATTAAAGTCAGTACAAAATTTCCTCACTCAGTTTATAAATATATCGAAAAATACTTTAAACAACTATAAATAACCCTTAAGTATTTAACTAGAAATTATTAAAATTTAAAAGAACTCTCTTATTGAAAAGATGATATACACACATAATAAATTTATCTTTACTTGATAGCTAGCAATTTTTTTTTTATTTTTTATCTACTTTTGAAAACTTAATTCCCGTGATATTTTATTAATATAAACATCCTTCATTTCGTGTTGCTTATGAACAGATGCTTATGAAGAAAATTGTTTTTTAGGCTAATGCCGTTACTGAATACCAGAAAGTCATTTCAAGACTCTTTCACTCATATTTTTCTGAAACCTTCTTAATATTTGGCACCAGTGCTCAAGTCTAAAGCGATTGCATTCAAAGTTGCCAAATCTGTTGAGTCTCAGCCAACTCTTCATTTTCTGAGCAAGGTGGGAATTACCGTACTGTCTGCCATGGACGAAAAATTCATTGAAACCATGCATCAAATTAAAAAAGAACTTAGCCTTTAGATCAAAAAGAGGGATCCCTTAACATTTAAATAAAAAAAAATTCCTACTTTGCATCAGAAATTTTTCGAAAAATACTTTTGCATTAAAACTAAATTTTTAACCTTTTATGTTTCATTATTGGAGATATTTGAGTTTCATTCTTTTAATGGAGAAAAAACACCCTACTAAGAAGATAAGAACTTTAAACACCCTACTAAGAAGATAATACCATTTAAAGGTAGTAGCTTCTTAGTAGGTAAACAACCATGGTCCAACATGGAATGTAGTGTTTGTTCGTTAGTTCATACTCTACTGTAATTTGCAAAAGGGCATGTACTATGCACCGTTTTTAATTTAATCGTTGAAAATTACAATGCCGTTTATAAATTAAAAAGTCAGTACAGGGATTTCCACCCCAGTTTACAATATATCGAAAATGTTTTAAACAACTATAAATAAACACTATGCACTTTTAAAAAGAATTCTCCTTTCGAAAAAGTTCATACTCGCAATAAATTAAAGTTTCCTTGAATGTTTGGTAATTTTTTTCTCTACTCTAGCTTTTAGTTCCTGTGATATTTTATTAATATAAAAATCCTTCACTTTGTGTTGTTTATAAACGGATGCTTATGAAGAAATTTGTTTTCACACTAATGCAGTTTACCAAATACAGAAAGATTTCAAGACTCTTTCCCTCATATTTTTAGAATCCTTCTTGGTATTTGGCACCAGTGCTCAAAATCTAAAGCGATTGCATTTAAAGTTGCCAAATCTGTTGAGGTTCAGCCAACTCTTCATCGCTAAGCAAGGTGGGGGGAATTACCGTATTGTCTGCCAGCAACGAAACATTCACTGAAACCATGCATCAAATTAAAAAAAAAAACTTTAGCATTTAAAACAAAATGAAGATTTTTCGTTTAAATGTTAAAATTCCTACTTGCATTAGAAATTTGAGGAAAAATATTTTTGCCTTAAAACATTTTTAATTGTTTATATATGTTTCATTATTGGAGAGATTTGAGTTTTATTCTTTTAATGAAAAAAAAAGAATAGAATTAAGAAATAAATGGAAACTCCTAATGGAAATGAATTAGTAATTCTTAATTTAACTCTCATTTCTGATTTAAATGTTATTCTCAACAAACATTTTAAATCAACGTAATTTTTAAAGAATTCATTTTCTGTTATCTTATAAATACATTTTTCTTATTATTAAGTTACTTCGTCGACCTAAGACGTAAAATTTAAATTATTAAGACGGGTGTATTTATAAAAGGTTTGGTTTCAAATTAATTAATTTCAAATATAAATGCGGAAGGAAAATGCTTTTCTATCTTTTGAAAAAGATTCTTAAAAATATTTGTATAGAAAGTAATTGAAATTCGTTTACAAAAAATTAGTAATTTTCCTGATCGTCAAAGAAAAAAATTTTTAATAAGGCATTGTTCTAGTGGAAAATTAATTAGACGAATATCGCTTCAAGCTGCTATTAGAATGTTTACTCGATAATTTCATCGTCAACGAACCACATCGTTTTAAAGTAAACAAATTTCTGATTTTTAAGCATTTGACTTATGCACAGTTTTCTAGAATAAAGTATCTCAGTGAAAATTGTATCTTGAAGTGCTTTTTAGAATCATTTTAATTAAAACAAATATTTACTTTAGAATATTTTCACTTTTAGTGCAAAGAAATTTTTATCGCAAGAGCAAGTTTTTTTTTAAAGAGTTGTCTATTTCGGTATCTGGCGTTTGAAAAATATGTATGACAAAAAAGAAAATTACGCTATTATTCTTCCAGTCTTCTGGAAAATTCCACTTTCTATGATATTACTCAAACGTGATTTTTTTTTTTATGTGAGTTTCTTTATTTTTTTGCCATACAAAGTAAAATTTTCTCATAAAGAGTAATAAAGTATAATATTATTTCAGGACTCAATTTTGAATTACATCACTATGAGTTGCTTGACTTATGGCACAGTAATAGTATACAAAAGGCATCAGATTCGAATATACTAGAAGTGTTAGTTGCAGTCGTTGCTTTCAGAGCCTCGATGGTGATTAGGTTAATATGTAAAGTTTTTGGAATAGATTTCCCGGTGAGAGTTTTCCAAGTTTTCTCCCCATAAGACAGACAAATGTGTAGAACAACAACAATTAAAAAAAGATTAAATATAGACGGCTGGTCAGATATACAGGTTACAAATAAAATATAGAATTTAATGTAAGAACAAAACAAATAACAGCAATATTAAGCAAACAGAGAACAAAAAGTATTAATAAAACATATGCAGGCAACAAATTATGTTCATCAGTTATCGTTCAAAATTGACAAAAGAAAACAGAATAAATAAAAAAGTAAAAACATTATTAATATTGTTAAAGGAAACATAAGTCTCATACTTATGTTTCTGAAACTTGTTTTTTGTTTAAAACCTTGTTATACATTCTATTAGTCTGCAATTATTCAGTTAGGAAAAGATAATCAGTCCTATGGTGGCCTCTCATCTGGAGATGTTTTTCTTTTACGGTGTAGGGTTATCAACGCTACGCCCAACTCTCTACAGTCTTATTAGACAGGGGCGTACGGTTTAAAGGAAATTCTGAACCACTACAAACATTTATGGAACCATCAAAATACATTATGGATATAAATTGCATACATTATTATTATTCAAATGTAGTTATTTATAATATTCTTTTCATTTTGAAATGCTTTTTTTTTTTTTAAATGTTATAATAAGATATTTTAAATATATTTAGTTACACTTATACACCTAAGAATACAAAAAAATTAGTGCAACTATAAAAATTTACTTTTCAATTCTAAAGAGGTAAAATTTGTTAAAGGTATACCTTATTAAGGTATATCTTATCAGTGACTAGCGCTCTGACGCTCAGTACCCAAAGTTTGGGGTTCTTGTCTCAGATTTACCATGGATATTTGTAGTGGTTCGGAATCCTATTTAAACCATGGGTCACAAATATAACTGTAGAGCCCCTGAGATTGACAACTCTACCCCGTAAAAATTTTTTTTTCTTGTTTTGGAATCTGCCAGTAGGCAAACGCCCATGGCAATAGATGGGCTGTAATGTATTAGTTAGTTAGTTCATAATGTGCTCTAATTAATGAAAAGAAGCTTGTGTTTTATACTATCTTTAATTTAATTGTTTAAAATAATAATGCCTTTTATAAATAAAAGTCAGTACAAGGATTTCCTCATCCCAGTTTATAAATACATCGAAAAATATTTTAAACAACTATAAATAACCACTACGCACCTAACTAGAAATTATAAAAATTTCAAAAATTCTCCTTTTGAAAAAGTTCGTACAGAAAATTTCACAAGCGATAAATTTAATTTTACTTGATTGTTGTCAATCTTTTTTTTTCTTCTTCTTATCTACTTCTGGCTTAATTCCTGTGATATTTTATTAATATAAACACCCTTCACTTAGTGTTATTTATGAACAGATGATGCTTATGATGAAATTTGTTTTTTAGATTAATTTTAAGTTTTACCAAATACCAGAAAGTCATTCAAAGTCTCTTTCGCTCATATTTTTTTTAGAATCAACTTGGTATTTGGCATCCAGTGCTCAAATCTAAAGCGATTGCATTTAAAGTTGCCAAATCTGTTGAGGTTCAGCCAATTCTTCATTACTAAGCAAGGTGGGGAATTACCGTACTGTCTGCCACCAACGAAAAACTCACTGAAGCCAGGTATCAAATAAAAAAAAATCTTTTAGCATTTAAACCAAAAAGAAGAGGTTAACCTTTGAAACAAAATTCCTACTTTAAATCAGAAATTTTTGTGAAAAATATTTTTGCATTAAAACAGAATTTTTAACTGATTATATTTGTTTTTATTATTAGAAAGATTTGAGTTTTATTATTTTAACGGAAAAAAAAGAATAAAATTAAGAAATAAAATGAAAACTTCTAATGGAAATGAATTAGTAATTCTTAATTAAACTCCAATTTCTCATGTAGAAATTATTCCCTGCAAAAATTTTTACAACAATATCCAATTTTAAGAATTCGCTTTCTATTATCTTATAAATACATATTTCTTATTATTTACTTCTTCGACCTAAGACGCAAAATTTGAATTATTAATGAGACGGCTGTATTTATAAAAGGTTCCATTTCAAATTAATTAATTTCAAATATAGGTTCGAAGGAAAATACTTTTCTAAGTTTTGAAAGTGCTTTTTAAAAAATATTTTGTAATTGAAATTCGTTTAATAAAAAAATTAGCAATCTTTCCTGTTCATTAAAAGAAAAAAAAATTCTTAACGAGGCATTGTTCCAATGGAAGACGAATATCGCTTCAAGCTTCTATTAGAATTAATAAAATTACAATAATAAAATACATTTTTGTATTTTTAAAATGAAATCTTGAAAAGTTTATACAGAAAATTTCACACGCAATAAATTTAACTTACCTGATTGTTGGCCATTTTTTTTCATCTTTTTATATACTTCTGGCTTAGTTCCCGTGATATTTTATTAATATAAACATCCTTCACTTTGTGTAATTTATGAACAGATGCTAATGAAGAAATTTGTTTTCAGACTAATGTGGTTTTACCAGAATACAGAACGTCATTTCAAGATTCTTTCCCTCATATTTTTTAGAATCTTTCTTGGTGCTTGGCACCAGAGCTGAAAACTAAAGCGATTGCATTTAAAGTTGCCAAATCTGTTGAGGTTCAGCCAATTCTTCATTACTAAGCAAGGTGGAGGAATTACCGTACTGTCTGCCACCAACGAAAAATTCACTTGAAACCAGGCATCAAATTAAAAAAGAACTTAGCATTTAAACCAAAAAGAGGGATCTCTTAACATTTAAATAAAAAAATTCTACTTTGCATCAGAATTTTACGAAAAATACTTTTGCATTAAAACTAAATTTTTAACCTTTTATGTTTCATTATTGGAGATATTTGAGTTTCATTCTTTTAATGGAGAAAAAGAATAGAATTAAGAAATAAAACGGAAACTCCTAATGGAAATGAATTAGTAATTCTTAATTAAGCTGCCATTTCTCATTTAAAAATTATTTTCAGCAAACATTTTTACAAGCCTATGCAATTTTAAAGAAATCATTTTATGTTGTCTTGTAAATACATTTTTCTTAATATTTATTCCGTCGACCTAAGAGGCAAAATGTGAATTATTAATAAGACGGGGGTATTTGTAAAAAGGTTACATTTCAAATATAAATGCGAGAGGAAGATGATACTTTTTTCTATCTTTTGAAAATGATTTTTAAAAATATTTATATAGAGAAGTAATTGAAATTCGTTTAATAAAAAATTAATAATCTTTCCTGATCATCAAATAAAAAAATTCTAAATGAGGCTTTGTTCTAGTGGAAAATTAATTAGACGAATCGCTTCAAGCTGCTATTAGAACTGTTTACTCGATAATTTCATCGTCATCGAACCGCATCGTTTTAAAGTAAACAGATTTCTAATTTTTAAAGCAATCGACTTATGCACAGTTTTCTAGAATAAAGTATCTCGAGTAAAAATTGTAGAAGTTTTTTAGAATCACTTTAATTAAAGCAAACATTTGCTTTAGAATATTTTTGCTATAGTATAAAGAAATGTTTATCACATGTGTAAATTTTTTTTTTTTTAAAGAGCTGTTGATTTCTGTATCTGGCGTTTGAAAATATGTATGACAAAAAGAAAATTACTCTATTATTTTTTCAGTCTAGTGGAAAATTCCACTTTCAGTGATATTACTCAAACATGATTTTTTATGGGAGTTTATTTATTTTTTTCACACAAAGTAAAATATTATCATAAAGAGTGATAAAGTGTAATATTTTTCAGCACTCAATTTTTGAATTACATCGCTATGAGTTGCTTGATTTGATGCCCTGTAATAACATGAAAGAGGTATCAGATTCGAATACGCTAGCGGTGTTCCATGTAGTCCCTACTTTCCGAAATGAGGAGACTCGATGGCGATTTTGCCAACGTGTGTAAAGCGTTTCGTATCGATTGCCAGGTGGGAGTTTTCCAAGTTTTCTCTCGTAGCACATGCAAATGTAGGGTCAGGCTCTGGCTTGATGTCAGATTGCTAGTCGCTCTGACATCAGGCCCCTCTTATACATTCTATTCGACTTCAATTATTCATTTAGTATAATATGTTATTGACATAAAATACATATAAATGTTTTAAATACAGTTGTTTATAATATATTTTTTAAATTTTGAAATACTTTCTTATTTTTTAAATGTTGTACAGAAAATTTGAAATACATTTACTCGTTACACACACATATGCATGTAGAAGCAATAATGCAAAAATTAGTGTAACTATAAAAACTTTTTTTTCAATATTTTCAATCTTTTTTTTTTCATAAGAGAACTAAAATTTGTTAAAATCATATTCTATCTTAATTAACAAAAGAATTTTATGCTATATACTATTTTTTAAATTAAGTGTTGAAAATTACAATGCCTTTTATAAATAAAAGTCTATACAAGGATTCCCTCAATCCAATTTATAAATAGGGTGACGAAAATTTTTAAACAACTATAAATAATCATGATGCATTAACTAGAAATTATAAAATTTTTAAAGAACTCTCCTTTTAAAAAGTTCATACAGAACATTTCACACGCGATAAATTAAACTTTACTTGATTGTTGGCCGTATTTTTCTTCTTTTTATATACTTCTGGCTTAATTTCCATGATATTTTATTAATATAAACACCCGTCTCTCATTTTCTGCAGTTTAAGAACAGATGCTTATGATGAAATTTGTTTTTAGGCTAATGCGGTTTACCAAATACCAGAAAGTCATTCCAAGTCTCTTTCGCTCATATTTTTTAGAATCCTTCTTGGTATTTGGCACCAGTGCTCAAATCTGAAGGGATTGCATTTAAAGTTGCCAAATCTGTTGAGGTTCAGCCAATTCTTCATTTCTTAAGCAAGGTGGGCAAATTACCGTATTGTCTGCCATGGACGAAACATTCACTGAAACCATGCATCAAATTAAAAAAAAAGAAATAGAATCTCTTGGCATTTAAACCAAAAAGTAGAATCTCTTAACATTTAAACCAAAAATTCCTACTTTACATCAGAAATTTTACAAAAAAATATGTTTGCTTTTAAACGTAAATTTTTAACTGTTTTATATTTGTTTCATTATAAGAAATATCTGAATTTTATTCTTTTAATGGACAATAAAAGAATACAGTTAAGGAATAAAATGGAAACTCCTAATGGAAATGAATTAGTAATTCTTAATTAAACTCTCATTTCGCATTTAAAATTATTCTCAACAAACATTTTAAATCCATGTAATTTTTAAGAATTAATTTCTGTTATTTTATAAATACATTTTTCTTATTTTTATTTACTTCTTCTACCTAAGACGTAAAATTTGAATCATTAATAAGACGGCTGTTAACCTGTATTTATAAAAGGTTACATTTCAAATTAATTAATTTCAAATATAAAAGCGAAAGGAAAATGTTTTTCTATATTTTGAAAATGATTTTTAAGAATATTTATATAGAGAGGTAATTGAAATTCGTTTAATAACAAATTAACAATCTTTCCTGTACGTCAAAGAAAAAAATTCTAAATGAAGCATTGTTCCAATGTAAAATTAATTAGACGAATATCGCTTCAAGCGATTATTAGAATTGTTTACTCGATAATTTCATCGTTATCGAACCTCATCGTTTTAAATTAAGCAGCTTTCAAATTTTCCAGCAATTGACTTATGCATAGTTTTTTAGAATAAAGTATCTCGAGTAAAAAATGTATCTTGAAAGTGTTTTAGAATCACTTTAATTAAAACAAACATTTGCTTTAGAATATTTTTACTTTAGTACGAAGGAAATTTTATCACAAGAGCAATTTTTTAAAGTGCTGTTGATTTCGCTATCTTGTGTTTGAAAAATACGTATTACAAAAAAGAAAATTACGCTATTATTTTTCCAGTCTACTGGAAAATTCCATTTTCAATGATATTACTAAAACATTTTTTTTTTTATGTGAGTTTCTTTATTTTTTTCCACACAAAATAAAATTTTCTCTTACGTATTGATAAAGTGTAATATTTTTTCAGAACTCAATTTTTGAATTACGTCACTGTTCGCGCCTACGCGCAAGGATACCCCTAGAGGCAAAAAAAAGTGTGTGTGTACACATGCGCCTGTGTGCGCATAAGTCCGAGTCTGAGTCAGTGTAATGCCAGAGCGGCAAGAGAAAACAGCACGGCTGCGAGTGGCTGTGACTGTGTCGTGTAAATAAAGGTTCTTAATAAGTTTTAAACCTTTGGTTTTTTTATTGTGTTAGTGTGTGAGTGTGATTAAAATACAGTCCGCTAGATGAATGAAGGAGTGCTATTGACGACAACAGTCACTAAAAGTTGTTTGACTTGTGGCCCAGTGATAACATGTGAAATGTATCAGATTAGAAAAAGCTAACAGTATTCGTGCTGTCCCTTCTTTTAAAAAATGAAGAGACTCGATGGTGATTATGCCAATATATGTAAAGCATTTTGTATCGATTGCCTGGTGGGAATTTTTGAAGTTTTCTTCTATAGGACATGCAAAGACCAGGAGAACCAGGAAGACAGTCTTCCATTATCGCTTGTTGATGGAATCTTTTCCGCATATATAAGTGGAACCAATGCTTAAAAACAAAAAAAAAAAAAAAAAAAAAGATTAAATTTAATCGGTCCGGCGGATACAGGTTACCCATAAAATTTAGAATTTAACGTAAAATCAAACCAGTGACAGCAATCTTAAACCAACAAAGAAAGAAAATGTATCAATAAATCATATTCAAGTAATGAATTATGTTCATTAATTATCGTTCAAAATTGAAAAAAAAGAAAACAGATTAAATAAAAAACAATTAAGAAAAACTATAGAATTTCAAACGGTTTTATAAAAAAAAACACGTAAGCATTAAATCATAATTTTGTTCTCTAGTATAGTATATAAGGTATAAGTAGTATATAAGGTATAGTATAGTATATAAGTAGTATATAAGGTATAGTATAGTATATAAGTAGTGTATAAGGTATAGTATAGTATATAAGGTATATAGTATAAAAGTATCATATAGGCATATAGTAACAAATCATGTTGTTGTTGTTGTGTTGTATAATCTAGATGCTATCAATCAATCATTGATTAAAACTGTCATTTAAATATCTAAAGATGCAGTTCAAGTTTATACAGATGGCAGCAAAAGTGACCAAGGCTATTCTGGTAGTGGTGCTTTCATTAGGACTCGTACTGTTACATTTAGACTTAAAAATAGAAATTCTAATTCATGCTCTATGTTCAGATCCGAACTGATCGCTAAGGAGAGTGGCCTGAGCTACGTTGAGAATATTGTTGAGCCTTATTTTATGGATATATGGATACTTACTGACAGCCGATCCTCAGTTCAACATTTAAGTAACAAATTGTAGAGACAGGGATGGTATTTCCATCCAGAAATTGCTTTCTAGACTTTCAGTTAATTTCGAGGTGCATATCCAATGGATTCTTTCACATGTTGGCATTAGTGGCAACGAGATTGCGGATTCTCCAGCAAAATGTGCTTCTTCGGAGATTTCCCAGTCCTATATGCTTCGCACTTTAGTGAAGTGTTCTCCGAGTTTGGGAAGACAATTGACAATCTCTGACTGGTACTAGAGAGATCGCCCTGGTGGTGCCCTGCTTTTTGGGGACCATAGAAGCCAACAAACTTACTTATCACGTTTTGTCAGTGGACACTTGAAGAGTCTCAAATATGAACAAGAACGGAAGGTGCTTTGAAAACTGCACCAAGTGTAAGACTGCTCAAGCATCGCCTGTTCCTATTTTAAACTGTCTGTATTTTACATTGGACGAGGTTTTACCTGAACATTTTCTATTCTTGGACTTTTTAGAGGTTTATGGACTTACGGATTTGGTTTATATCTAGACCCTATCGGGGATCAGAAACATTGTCAACAACATATAGTGACAAATCATATTTGTATAAAGACACGAAAAAAGGATGTATTCTTACCTTCATAAAAGTACATAAACTTAATTATTTGAAATTTAATTTAATTTTGTTGATTTTCAATTGTTGATTACTACAGTTAAACCACTTTAAAATGTGTACTTTTCAACAACATTCGTGATAAAATGTTGGAAACAAATAAAAAAAAAATTTTTTTTTTTTTTTAATTTTCGGTGAAAACAAACCTTTAAAATAAGTTAAAATTAATATTAACAAGAATTTTGTTTCCTTTCAAAATGCTCAAACTATTTCAATTCATTATTTGTATTTATTATTATTATTTTTATATTCTTCTTATTTTTATAATCGCATTTTAGTACAAAAAGTTAATCCATATGAGGCATCCAATCTTTGCAATTTTCTGCCAATACTTGATGCTGTTTTTTAAGACGTAGTAAAGGATGAAATGCATCCATTCAAATACATTAACATAAAAGAAATTCTGTGAAAATAACATTATTGATCATTATTACATAATATTACGTATATATTAATAATATAAACATTTTCAAACTGAAAAGTGTATATATATATCTAATCTAAATTATATGTTGGTGGTTATGTTATATACAATGTATCATCCTAGGCATACTCTTTTTAACAAATAAAATCATTTGTAGCAACTACTGATAACTGTTTTTACCAAAACTGGTAAATAATTTCAATCCTGATTTATCTCGTTCAGTAAAGTTCAAGCCTAATTAAAATTATCTAACCCTTTGGATTAGATAATTTAAAGTCTAACCCGTGCGAAAGTTTTTAGAAACATTCCAAAATCAAATTTATCAGTAATGGCCAATTAAAAGTCAGGGAACGCGCAGACCTGTACTTCAAAAGGCCCTCGTAAACTGTTTTTAAAGTATGTGGCCAGTTTAAGTACTACACCATCCGAAATTTTTCGGTGTTATCTCTCCCATATGCTGCTACACAAATATCTGCTGCTTTATATCTGATCAAATATTGATCGACTTTTGACCGGTTCTCCGGTTTTTGCTACCTTTTGAGGAGCTGTGTTTTTGTAAACTTCTCAGAAAGCCATGGCTTCTGTCCGCTCCCGTTATAGTAATAAAGCTGGATAAAAAAAAAGGTAATTTATCTGGTAATTAGTCTGGTAATTTATGTTTTTCCTTATCGTATATTTCTTTGTTCATAAGAGTTTTAACTAGTCAGAAATTATTTCGTCGCTCAGTTAATGATATGTAAAAATACAGAAATTGTTGGAATTAAAATCATTTTTAATCAAGTTGAGAAATAAGAATTATTTATACATAAATTTCAGTTGTTGCATAATAGTGAGCTATTTATATATAAATTTCGATTGTTGCATGATATTAAGTTATTTTAGTCGAACGCAAAAATTTATTGGGTAAATGAAGCATTTTATGTATGGAGTTGGGAACTTGTAAGAATTTGAAAGATTGATAAGAATTGACTTTCAAAGAAATAGGACCTGATGGCAGATTGGCTAGTGCTCTGACGCTCAGTACCACAGGTTTTGGATTCGAAATCCCGGCGGTACCATGCATGTTTGTAGTGATTCGGAATCCGCTTTAAGCCGTTAGTCCCGGTCTCATACGAC